>JAOEHY010040596.1:8676-26295 GCA_025447955.1 Psilopsiagon aurifrons
TTTTCTCCCCCTCCCTTTGCTCTATTTCCCCTCCCCCCCCCCGTTATTGCCTGTCAGTGAAAGCAAACCAAAATTACACGCAGAGTTGACGTTAAGTCAGAGTTTGAAGTTCAATGTCAGCGAGTTGTTTTGAGGCTTTCTTCACACCAAGAGGCAGGATCATCTCAGAAATAGGAAGGAGCCAGACAAAGAAGAGATAGCTGAAGTTCTGCCTCGTCTTGCTCTACCCTTGACTTAAGGATGCAAGCCCAAGCTTGGCAACCTCCCATCCAGCATCTGATGAAGTTACCTGGAGGTAAAGAGGTTGGTAGCATCACTCGTAACATGAAAGCCATTCTCATTCTTGACTGTATAGAAATGCATAGCAGAAAACTTTGCGGGTATCTACATTCTTACTGTGTGTACTTTCTACATCTATATCTCCTGTGCTGTGTGTTCAGCTGTGCTGCTCAGATGCCTGATGTACACCCCATCTATTTTGTTCCCCTCAACCCCCAAACTTCCTCCCTTCTGCAAGAGTCAGGGCTGGACCCACTGGCCTTCAGGATTTCAGCCAGTTTAGCCTCTTTGTACTGTTACTATGCAGTAACTTCATTTGATAAGTGCTTTTTATTGCATGAAATTACTGCTAAAACCAGTGCATATGTAATCTTGACTAACTGGATGGAGAAAGTGAGGAAAGAAGCTACCAGAGCAGCTCATCAATTTAATCTATCTGCATCTTAAGGAAGTTTTCCTCCGATTTAAGTGGGTTTGTTTAGGAGCCATGGTACTGCAGTACTTGCTCCCATAAACTCCCTAAGGAAGTGGATGATAATTAGGAATTGATTAGAGAGAAAATGAGTCAGAGCTAAAGATAGGAGTCAAATGTACTGCATTTGGTAAAGAATTAATGTTAGTAGCTTGGAAATGCTGCATAACATGCTGGTCAGGAAAATGAAATCTCTCTGTCCATTCCCTTTTTGTCCAGTGCTTATGCAGAGAGCACAGTGAATGTCTGAGGGAAGTGGACTGTGCTTTAGCTGTGCACTGCTGCTGGAATATGATCTGTCAGGGGCATGAAAAGAAGTAGATTTTCTACTCAAAGACTCATATGCAAATACATGGAACTACTTTCCCTGAGTAACTACAGCAGTTGGTCCATCTTACTAATACAGCCAGACTGCTCTCCCTTCTTTTCCTCCATTCCAGTCCTGTCAGCATTTTAATTCACATTCACTGTTTTTCTTCTTAGAGTTATACCTTTAACTGCTACTAAACCAAACACGCTGATCATAGCACTGAACCTGTTCCTGCACTTTGCACTGCTATGCGCTCCCATAGCAGCGTCCATGGAAGCCTGATCGTAGCATCTGCTCAGAAAGAAGAGCTGAAAGTTGTCCTCGTAACAGAGTTGATCCCAATTTTCTGGGAAACTGGGCAGACCTGGCAAGGAAAGCATGGATTTCTTTTGTCTGCATCTGAGTGAAGTTCATGTGCCTGGCAGGGAAGCGGAGTTGACAGTCTGGACTGGAAAACTGGAAAGTTTCAGGATGCTATGGCTGGTTTAAAATCCACTACAGCTTTGCTCTTCAGGAAAAAATCCCAAACCTGCAAGTCAACCAGAAACAGGCAAATAAAACACTAAAGAATCTCTCATTGTCACTCGGGTGCAAGACAAACCTGCAATAAAACACACCTCTAACAAACTGGAGTATAAGAGTACATTTCCCCACATCTGAATCAGAAAGCCTGGTCAGAGATGGTATCTTGCTTGAAAAGAAGGGCGCTACAGGTGCCAGGGGAGGCTGAGAGCTGAAGTGCATTTGAATTGCTGGGTACAGTTGTGGCAGTGCAACCACAGCGTTGCTCCTTCGCTGTTGAGATGGGGCTTGTTAAAGACAGGAGCAGGGTTAGCAGTCACCTGTGGCTGAGGGAGTGCACCTCTCATTGTTCCCATCATCTCATCAGTAAAACATGGTCAGAGAATGTTACGTTTACTGCTCAATTCTACATAACTCCCATATTAAATTACATACAATATAGTAAGATACATGTATACTAATTAAAAATAAATGATAATATTATTACAAAAAATATACTACCCATAATACTGAAATAACATGTTTTCTACTAGGATAGTTTATTGGTAATCTGTCTGCTCTTAGTTACTTCTGCAGGCTGTCTGTGCCAATTGAATTGATCTTTTGTAGCCCTGACTCCCTCTTTTCTCAGCTGTTTCGCTCACAAGTTAGGGCAACACATAAAATCTAGTATTAGAAAACCTTTATAACAGGCTTTCTGCTGCAGATGTACCATCCAGTTGTTGGCCATCAGATGAAGTGAAGCTTGAACAAGGCAATATGAACTTTCTCATCTATGATTCTATGATCTTTATCACACAAGATTTGCTTAAACAGCAAAGTTGTAGAAGCTTTGTTGCTTAAATGGAAAGGATTTATCTTATTTATCTCAATCTAGATGTCATGATATCCAGATGTTACTGTGGGGAAATCTGTGTGTAACTTCCATATAACAGTCAAATAACTAATACTTATTTTATGTAATTGTAAATCCTGTTATTTAGAATCAACCATTAATTTTTATGTTCAAACATGATAATTTCCTGTGCAAACCCTTTTGGTCCAAATTGCATCCACATGTTAATGTTATGCTAACTATGTTGCTACTACCAAAACTTGACATTCACACTCATTACAGGAAAGCAATTCCAGCGCCCTATCAAACATTTACACTTAACAACTTTTAACCAAGAATGAAGTCTTTTGGATGAGACTTGTGAATATCAGGATGCCTATGTTAAAATTCAGTTTATGGAAATGCATTTCTTAAGCCTGTGTTCTTTGCCTGCATTTCTCCCAGACAGCAAGAACTCAGAAGGGTTAATAGAGTCTTTCCAAGATGAGCTGATGTCCAAGTCAAGCATAGATAGGTTCTTCTATGGAAGTGGGCATTGCTCACAAAGGCAACAAAATGTACAGCCTGGGGTGGGCTTTGCAGGAGTCAGACTGACTCCATTTTGCAAAACTACATCATATTATGACTTTTCTTATTTCCTTTTGATGTTGTTCGAGCCATTCTATGGGAGATCTTGAACGGGAGCTTGGAGAAGGTGCCCCATTGTTGTGGGTGTCACTGGAAGTGAAGTAGCTCAGCATGATGCTGGCCAGATGGCGGGTTCAATGCATGGGGTGGCACCACCCTCGAGCTCTCCTGGGACTCAGTCCTATTGGAAGGGTCAGGCAGGGCTTGGTGTTGGTAAGGAGTGTGGTTTTCTGGGAGGATTTTGCCTCTTAAGCTTTGCTTGGTGCCCAGTAATTGTGATATGCTGTCTGTATGGTTTCTGTAGAATGGTGTAGCTATAAAGAATGGTATAGAATGGTTGTAGTTCTCACAGCTGCTTCCTGCAGGGAATCTGGTTGGAAGCTGCTTTAGGGCGTTTTCTGTTTCTGAATCAGACCCTTGCCAAAGCAAGGCAAATTGTGCTTTTAGGAGGGTCTGCTTCAGCAAAGAAATACAGTCAATTTATTTAAAACAATAGCCACAGAAAATTATTTCCAGACACTGCAGTGACTCTCAAGAATGAGGAAGTGGCACAGAAACCTAAGGAAAAGCACCTCAATCTGATCCCAAATCTCCAATAGAAGGTCAGTGCAGGAGCAAGGAGGGCTGGGGCTCTCTCCATGGGGAGCATCAGTGCTGGGCTGAAGCTGTGGCCAGTGGCTTGAACCCGCATTTAGGTGTTTCTGGTCATTCCTGACTTTGGTAAGCACTTGGGCCTCTCTGAGTGGAGGGCTTCCAGGGTACAGCCTTAAATGTCTGAATTTCTAGCATAGGGTTGGAAGTCAGTACTGACTTGGCGTATTGCCCCGAGTACTCACTAGGCTGGAGGGCACTGGGCAAATACTGTGTGATATTTTGGCAAACACATTGCAATAGCGAAGAAGGGCAGGGGTGGTGAGACAATGGCACAGGGTGCCCAGAGAAGCTGTGGCTGCCCCATCCCTGCAGTGTTCAAGGCCAGGTTGGACACAGGGGCTTGGGGCACCCTGCTCCAGTGGAAGGTGTCCCTGCCCGTGGCAGCGTTGGAACTGGATGAGCTTTAAGGTCCCTTCCAACACAAACCACTCTGGGAATCCATGAATTCAGTCTGTGTTTGTGCTGTGTGGGAACTGCAAGCCGTCTTGTTCCCACTATGTGGATAATTAAAGAAGAAGAAGAAGAATTGCTGATTGCACACCTGGGTCTTGAATAAGCGAGGGAGTATTTGAGTGCAAGGCTGGGCTGGGAAGCAGCCTGGGGAGTGATTGTTTATAGAATGGAATTTACAGTGTAAAGCAGTCACTGGGAATGATGTAGCTGCTGTTTGTCTTCATGGCTTGGACCTGTATCTGTATGCTATGTATTACCACGCTTGAGCCAATAAAGTAGAAATAGTTAGTGTGTGTGTGTGTTTAGCCTCTTTCTTTACAGACGCCGCAGTGCTGCTCAACAATTGTTCACCTCATGAAGCATATTTCTGTAGTTTCTTTTTATTCCTTTAAATGTCCTCATGGACACAGTCTCCCTCCTTTTTAATAGAAATGTCTTTGGCTTTGACTTTTCATCAGGCTATGGGCTTATTTATTCTGCCAGGATGGCAGAAGTGTTTGATGCAATTACAAGTCATATTGGGAAAAGGAGGCACAACTGCACAGGGACCAGCCCGGATGAATTCGTGGAACTCTAAGTTCAAAACTACGTGGGATGGATTGTTTAGGAAGTTGGCCAAACCGTATAGGCAAAAGTACGTGTTAATATAGAGCACTGTTAGTTTCTCACCCACTGCCTAAACAATGTGTGAAGAGTGTCAATATTTGTTTAAAAGCAGTGTTAAACTTTATTTAATGACAAAACACTTGGTCATGTTCAGGGGTGAAGCAATTCATGGCAGGTTGTGAACTTGAGCACCAACTTTGGGTTTGGAGTTCTTGGTTGGAAGAAACCAGAAGTTTTCAAGCTGTAATATCTGTCCAACGCTTCTGCTTATCCTTAAGTTTATGATAACATCTAACTTTTCAGTGAAATTTTATGGGATTGTGGTTTAATGGCTCATTTTACTAATTATTGTCCTTTTTGTGTTCAGCAAACAGTAAGATTGTTTCAGATTCACCCTCCTTTTGCAAGATACTGCTTGCCCTTTTCAACTTCTGCTGTTTTGTGGGGTATTAGATCAAGTCTGTTCAACGGGCATAAGGCAAAATTCAAGGGAGAACTTGAACGGATGGATGGGTGAATGGATGGATGGATGCTGAACTGCCCTTCCTACCGCTTGCTGGCATCAGCTGCCACCAGCCTTGGGCACATTTAAATTTGGTTCCTGAGACTCAAACATTTAGCACATGCCCAAATGGTGGGTAACATCAGTGAGTGACTTCTCGGCTGCTGGTAGATTGCAATCAAGTAAGGTCTTTAATCAGGTCTGTTCTAGCCATGCGTGGGCTCTCAGAAGTCTATAATGAACAGAGCCAGAGGTGTATAGCAAGAAAAGCAGGGGGTGAAGAAAAGCTTGCACAAGTGGCGCTGAGAGAACATGTGAAGTATGAGCTGAAGGGCTGTTTGAGCTGAACAAACCAGCCAGAGAGGACAGGGACTAAGGAGGGCAAGCAAGCCTTCTACAAGGAAAGTCAATTTGACAGTTTCCTCTTGTTCACATATCATCAGATGCACCACCATACTTGTACACGTTTGTTTCTTAATAGCCACTGAGAAATGACCATTACTGGAAGCAAGTGCAGCAGAAGGATGCTGGGAGGTCTCTACAAGGAAGGAAGCCAGAATTCCCATGGCCAAGCTGCACGGCTGTTGCCAGTTGCTGACTGAATCATTTAAACATCACTGTTCCAAGCAAACAGAGTTTAGGAAGACTTTTACAATGAGGGTGGTAAACCACTGGCACAGGCTCCCCAGAGAGGCAGTGGATGCCCCATTCTAGAGACATTTAAGGCCAGGCTGGATGTGGTTCTGAATTGGACAGAGCAGCAGTGACAAGCTGCTACAGACTGATCAGAGTGCCCAATTCCCCTTATTCCCTCTGTGTTTCTCAGGGAGGTGGAGCTAACAAGAGCTGGGAATGAAGGAAAGAAGTTAAGCCTGGGAAAACATGGAGAATGTTATTTTAGTTTATCTTTGTTTCTCACTGTCTGAATTTATTTTAATTGGCAATAAATCAGATTATTTTTCTCCAAGTTGAATCTGTTTTCCCTGTTTGACAAGAAGTGATTTCCCTGTCCTTATCTTGACCCATGAGCTTTTTCACCTTATATTCTCCCCCTGCTCTGTTGAGGAGGAGGAAGGAGAGGGGGGCTGGGTGCGTGTCTTGCAGCCAGCCAAAGTCAATACATCACACTTGTTTTCTTTTTATCCAAGGTCAGAGATGGGCTCTATGCAGTGAATGCCAGTCCTCACATGGTATAGCTATGCTGTGGTGCTTGAGATTGCAGCCTCCTGGTGGACCTGGGTGGACCAGTGACCCTAATCTTTGGAGCTGTCGTACATGCTCTTCTTTTCCATTCAAATATGAAGTGCTTTTTTCTTTTTTGAGTTCTCAATGTTTTTTAATCTGGTTTTACTTTTCTTTTGTCCCTCCAGGTATGCAACAGCTGCCCCAAACTGTTTACGAAGCCACATTACTTACTTCCTTCAGTCCCTCCAAATAACCACTTCCTCTATCTGCTAGCAAGACCATGAGAAGACAAGACTGCCCATGTTTACAGAGTCAATGAACTGTTTGCATGTATAACAAACTAATCCTTTCTTTTTTCCCCCTTCCCACTATGGAGTTTGTAATTCCTTTCTCCTTTTGATCTTATTTTGACTCCCCTCTGCTGTTCAGTTTGGGTGCTGGCTGTTCTGGGCCAAGAAAGTTGCACTGCATGGTCCAAGAGACACAAGAAACCTGTCTCCAAGTTCCTGAGAAGCAATATGTTTACCAATCAGTAATGAATCCAAATCCCTCTAAAACGAGCAGCAGGAACAACCAGTATGTCAAATTGCTGTCTACTGGAAGTTTTTGCACAATTTGTCTAGGAAAACAATGCTGAATTCTTAGAATAACAAAGCCATTTGGTCAAACATTGAGGATAACCATGCTTTAAATTGGGGGTTGGACCAGATGGCCTCCAGAGCCCCCTTCCAAGCTAAATATCTCTGCAGATCTGTAGGTTTATATCCTGTCCAAGCGTTGCTAAATTTAGCAGTGCTGTGCAAATGCAGGTTCCTGGATCCACCAAACCCCAACCATACCTGAGATAGTTTCTCTTTGTAAAGATCGACTGTAGGATCTCATTATTTATCTGTTACCTGAAATACATTGTAAATACAAGTGGAAGGAGAAGGACTGTGTCAAGGGACCTGTAAAGTTTGGAAGAGCTTCAGAAATAGAGAATTTGGGATGGATTTCCCCTTATTTTCTATTCTTCCCCCTAAGGCCAAGCTTGCATTCCTTGTTCTCTGGGAAGGTTTGTGCAGTTTAACAATGATCAGTGTATGACCACTGAATTTTGGCTTGAGTTTGTGACAAATCCAAAAGGTTCCTTTGGTGGTTTGAGAGTTGCAGTAGATGACTTGTAGAGCTTAAACGTACTGTCAGAGTCTTGTTACCTGGTGAAGATATAGCATGTTGAAAGATACACAGGGAACTGAAAAAGATGACTGTACTTACTTTCTATGCATGTTTTTGCAACATATATTGGGGCAGAAATACTCAAAGAGCAGTCTAGGGGAATTGAAGGCAACTCAGCAGAACAGCACAAGGGGAATGGCTTTAACTGCCAGAGGGGAGACTGAGATGAGCTCTTGGGCAGAAGCTCTTCCCTGTGAGGGTGCTGAGGCGCTGGCACAGGGTGCCCAGAGAAGCTGTGGCTGCCCCATCCCTGGCAGTGTTCAAAACCAGGTTGGAAGGGGCTTGGAGCAACTGCTCTGTGGAAGGTGTCCCTGCCTGTGGCAGGGGTTGGGACTGGATGAGTTTTAAGGTCCCTTTCAACCCAAACCAGTCTGGGGTTCTATGATGATTCTATGATTAACATAAGGACTTGTGTTAAAAGTGAAACTGCGCTGGAAGATGACCAAAATACAGCACCAAAAATTGGGGAATGAATTTGAAGTTGCTCAGAGAATCTACAGGAAAGTGAAAAGCAGGAATGAAACCTCCAAGTCCTGGGCCTCAGCTATAATCACAAACCTGGTTTACTCTCATTTGTTTGTATTGTCATCAGGAGCTGATTTATTAAAATCCCTAAGGGTCACAGTGCTCCCTATAGTAAGAATGAGACAATGCAATGAATTATTGTCTACTGCACTGGCCATGATCTGATCTAACTGTTTGTGTTAGCACTGGTGTTTATTTATACGCCTAGGAAACTCTTTTTACAGTTTACTTTTGCTCGCTCCAGTTGTACATTCTCAGTCAAATAGCTAAACCTTGATGTCTCGCTAGAAACCACCATCTATCCTCAGTTTGCTCAAAGAATGACCTCAGCACAAGGAGTGTTTTGATTCAGACACCGAGCTCTGTCTCCATGGAAGTGCGCCTTGCTCCAGTCCTGACAGTGCTCCAGGCTGGCTTTAGTGGGGATTCTAGTACTGGGATCTGGGAAGCTGGACAGGTGTGCTTTGTTATGGTTCGTGGTGCTGTTTGTGGTACACGGATTGAAGGTGGTGGAAGAATTCAGAGCTCTCTTTGTCAGTGTCAGTGAGATCGGTGGAAAAAAAGAAATGTTTATGGTTGTGAAATTCCATCTCTTGGTTTTGCCCTTAATCCTTTTTCTGGTTATGCAGGAAATGGTGTTTGTCCCTTCAGAAGGACCCTGTGCTCAGATAATGGGAGTCCTGGTCTGGGGGCTCCGTCTTCATGATTTTTCTGCTTAAGAGCTATATAGGAGGTCTCCTGCTTTCTCACAAGCATTTGTAAGCTCAGAAGAGACTGGAAGAGCTGCTGAGCTCTCCCAAGTAGTTACCACAAACCCAGGGATTAGTCCAGGGCTGTTCCAGGCTGTGGAGCTGGAAAGACTCAGCAAAGATTTTGTTGCTTTTTAATTATTTCAGCCACAGCTTTCATGTTCGAGTTTAAATTCATGTTCATGTTTGTCTTCAAGTTCATATTCATGTTCATGTTCATTGCTAACAGCAGCTAACCTGTGTTCAGGGCCAGGGAGAGCTAATTCTACACAGAACACAAGTGATGCTTTCACCTGGTGTTTGATGCCTGGTGCTGTTTTCTTCCTGGCCCAGGCTGACTCTGGTGTCCTTCCATCTGATGTTTCCAGATGATGATCTGTACCTGGTGCTGCTGCCTCCCCAGGGACTCTCTGGTATCTTGTGCATCTGTTGGTCAGACTGTGTCATAATTTCATCTTAAGAAAATTAATTATCCTCATTGAATTCCTTTATAGAAAGGGAAGAAATAGTTTTCTCCTGTGCCTCATCTTGTTACTTGCTTCCAACAAGCAGCCTCATGGCCAGGAGCAGCTGGACAGGGAAGCACATAGCTGCACAGGAGCAGAATAGCAAGAGCAAACAGAACCGCATCGCAAGGGAACCTCTCTCAGAACTGCAGTGCTGCCAGTGCTGAGCCAATGCAGGTGCATCTGTGGAAGCTGCTAGAGCTGCCTTTGGGGCTGAATCCTGCCAGCAGGGGCTATCTGCCTCTGTGGACTGCTGGTGTAGCCTTTTATGAAGTGACTAAAGGGCTGGTGTGACTGCAGAACATAACCAATAACCTGCTTATGATGGTAAGGACAAGGAGAGAGCCTAAGTTCGGAACCAGGCATTTGAGGAGGGGCATGGGAAGGGACTAGTGGCCTGACCAGCCATTGCAGAAGAAATCACTGTGGAACTTGACTGTCTGTGAGGTTACTTGGCAGTGCCTTACTTTACAGTGTGCAGCTCAACAGTGGTTACTGCTCAGAGGAGAAATTGCAGCTGACTTCTGGAGGAGAGTCACATTCAGGTGTAATACTGGAAAGGCAATACTGCTGACACAGTTCTACCAGTGTGATCCTGGGTGCAGGCTGGAGTTTCCTCTTGTCAGGCTGCTGGTGTGGGAGCACACTGATCCTCAGGACATGGTGACAATTCAGTGCACTTTAAACCAAATGGAAAGCAAGAGCTGTAGGAAGTGGTTCAGTTATCAAAACTGCAGCCCTCTGCTGCTCCAGTGAGCAGGTTCTGGAGGCTCTGCACTGGCTTCTTCTCCAGCACAGCTGGGATAACCATCACGAAGGCAGCCGGGAGTCTTGGGCAGATCTCTGCCTCTCCACTCCGTTTTTCACATGGAATAGTTACACTTCCCAGAGACACAGCACAGCACTGCTGCCAGGACCATTGCCTTCATGGACATCATTCCTGCCCAAAGTTAATAATACTGTGTGGTATTGTTTTAAACTATTACCAGCTCTCTCAATGCGTGCCGGGACTCAGGTGTTTGGATTGCAGTGTCAACAGCCCCAGCTGGCTCACTGCTGTGAATGAGCTGTAGTTACCAGAACCCAAATGGCTCCTTCTGCTTCTGCTCGGCTCTCTCCTGTGCTGCCTCTCTTGAAAATGAATCCACTGTCCTTGCCATGTTTCCTTAGAGCCTGTTCCTGAAGCTACTGCAGACTGGGGATGCTCACACAACTGCTCTACTTATTAATTACAGTCAAATAACATAAGCTGCAGACAGTGGAGACAAGTAATAGTGATCACCAAGCCAGTTTTCTTTCTTTCCAGTCATTTCGCTCTGTTGATATTAAGGATCTGGGACTTGACACTGAGCCGCCTTTGCTGTGCAGTGGTAGAACTAGGACACAAGAGAGAGTGTCTGTGGGGGTTTTAGCTCGGTTTTAGTGGTAGACTTTATATCTACATATGCCACTGTCCTGGGTTCAGCCATAGCAGACATTTTTCTCCTTAGTAGCTGGTGCAGTGCTGTGGTTTTGACTTTCAGCCTGGGAACAGCGCTGATAACACCAGTGTTTTCAGTTGCTGCTCAGTAATGTTTACTCTGACCAAGGGCTTTCTGAGTCTCATGCTCTGCCAGGGAGGAGGGGGAGCTGGGAGGAAGCAGAGCCAGGACACCTGACCCAAACTGACCAAAGAGGTATTCCATACCAACAGCACATCATGCCCAGTATATAAACTGGGGGCAGTTACCCGGAAGGGTTTGATCACTGCTGAGTCGGGCTGGGTATCAGTTGGCGGGTGGTGAGAGGTTGTATTCTGTTCCCTTGTTATTTCCCTTGACATTATTATTATTGCTGGCAGCAGCAGTGGTTTGTGTTACACCTTGGTTACTGGACTGCTCTGATCTCAATCTGTGGGATTTACATTCTTTTGATTCTCCTCCCCATCCCTCCGGGAGCAGGGGGCAGGAAGAGTGGGGGGGTGAAAGAGAGACTGTGTGGTTCTGAGTTACAGCTGGGCTTAAACCATAACAGCCACTTTGATTGATTCACCTTTATTGTTTGCCTCCTGATCTTGCTTTAAATGTTCCACCTCGCTCTTTTCTGAGCACAGAAAACACTTGAGCTGGAACTCTTCCAGGACAGAAAGTTTGAAGTCAGTACAAAGATTTCTTCCCATCAGTCCCCATCAGTCAATGGCAGGAGGTAATTACAGAGTCAGGGGCCTGAACACCTTCATCTTCTTTTCCAGAGTAGTTAAATCCATGGCAACCAACAATCAGATGGTATGGAAGTGTCAGGATCTCCCAATGCCTGTGCTGTGTAAGACTCTAATTAGATTAAAACAGTAAAGGATGAGGGAAGATATTTAGGGGAACTAGGCTGAAATGAGTCTGCTATGGATATACTCACCTGAAGAAGCTGTGCTATTTAGGTTAACTCCAGTGAATGATAACTGTAGTGAAGATCTACAGAGATACATTAGAATATGTCTGGTGCTTCAGGCTGTCTGAAATGTCTACCCTGATTTGTTTATTGGTTCCAGCTCTAAAACGGAGCAAGCCATCGGTGTGACTCCGAGCGCTTCTGCTATGGAATAGCTGTACATCCCATTCCTAAACAACACTGCACGACAAATGTTCCACGTTTGACTCTGCAGAGAGGCTGGAGAGCTCCACAATTGTATGCTGCAGACCCTTGCAAATTAGCGAAATTGGGAAAAGAAGGGGAATCAAGGAGGAAAGCGCACATTCAAGGGGAGTGAGCTACAGTAGTAAAGCCCAAATTATTGACTGAGGGTTCATTACTATGTGCTGAGTGCTGGGTGCTTAAAGAGTGGGGGAGGTTTTCTGTGGTAGAGGGGAGTAATCACAATGATTTTACCACAGCTCATAAAGGAGAATGTGACCCTGGAATGCTTGTGATCAGGCATCAGCAACTCAGAGGAAACAATCAGGTTGTGCGGTTCTCAGTGACACAAAGCTGCTGGTGCAGTCAGCAATTAAACCCAGAGCTGATTTATGTAAAACAATGTGTGTGTGATTTAAATGCCTGGCAGTACCACAGGGTTCAGTCCTTCAAGCGCCACTGAAGACTGAACACCAGAGGTGACTTACCCAGAATGGCTCTTCACATACTGCAGCCTCTGTGCAACTCTCCTGGCGACCACAGAGTGGTGAGGGCTTTGTTTCCTGTCGCATTTGTGCTTTTCTGTAAGACTGCAAAGTCACAGCAAGCTCTCCCGCACTTCTGCAAGTGTTTCACATTAAACTGGATGATAATAAACCAAAACACTTCTGGGACCTGTGCACATTGGTACGTTCTGGTAGCAAGATGTCTCCATTCCTCCTATTCCACCAGTAGTGGAATTTCAGCAACTGGCTTTTAGTGACACCAGTAATTACCTGAGTCTGGAGGAAGCCAAATGAACAAGGACATGACACACAATCACGGACAGATGTGGTCAAGAACACCACAGATGTTACCTGGCTGGCTGATGCACACATGCTCTTGTTTATGTTACTTTCTCAGCCCTGCGTAGGCAGGGGCTGTAAAGGCACTCAAGCAATGTGTTTGTTAGCATCATAACCGTGGTCTCACTAGGACAATATGTGACCATTAAAAGGTGAGAGAATGGATGTCCCAAATTCTCAAAAGCCAAGATTTGTGTTTTCTTATGTTCTAACTCCCTGTGGCTTGGTCTGTTTGTTGAGATTAGTAACTTTTGTTCACCTGATACCCTGAACCTTCCTGTCGAATCTCTTTCCCTCTCTGCTTTAGGGTTGCTAGTTCCCTTTTTTAAGCTCAAGTTAACAAGTTAACTCCAGCAGCCATATTATGTTGGAAGTTTGCTTAACTCCACACAAACACGTGGTGACAGATTGATCCTCAGAGCTCATTGCTTCACCTATTCTTCAGACTGACACTTTGCCAGTTATTCCCTGTTTTTCACCAGGGATTGCAGATGCTACCAGGAGAGTTAGGGTGTTTGGAGGTCAGAGGAAAGAGTCTCATGCTTTGCCTACTATGTGTAATGCCAAAGTAAAATGATCATGTTGAAGTAAAAAAATACACTCTAGGAGTGTATTTTCATATATTTTCATGTTATTCTTATTGAATATTATATATTCAAAGGGAGGCGCTGGCACAGGGTGCCCAGAGAAGCTGTGGCTGCCCCACCCCTGGTAGCGTTCAAGGCCACGTTGGACGGAGCTTGGAGCAAGCTGTTCTAATGGAAGGTATCCCTGTCCATGGCAGTTGTTTGGAACTGGATGAGCTTTAAGGTTCCTTCCAACTCAAATTAGGCTAGGACCCTATGGAAAAGAGGGTTTGGCAGCCCTGGGGTCTACTCTCGGCGTCCCAGAAGTCAAAACCTGCCCTGCCATTACCTTGGGCTGGCTCCAGAGAACCTATCAGCAAGACAGGTTTGGTTAAATGAAGGCCTGTGCTCTGTGCCGGACTGCAAAAGTATCTGCGTGACTTGAGTCATTCCCCCAGAAATAGACCCTGGACAACCAAAAGCTCATTGCACTGTGTCAGGAGTAAAGTTTGGACAGGAAACAGAGTATTTTTTGGCTTCAGCAGTAGAAGTGAACCCCTTGTGAAAAGAATTTGCAATTTCAAGTGGAAAGTGTGGAAGGAGGGAAGAATGTACAAATAATGCCAAGAAACATACTCACTTCTCTGGCACAAAATACGGAGGAGTCTTTCCAGCTGGTGGTGGGGACCCAAGAGCAATGCACGGGTCAGAAATCAGTGAACTGAGTTATCTTCTTGTTCCAGTCAGCATGCGTGATTCTCAAGTAGATTTGAGGTCCCAATAGTTTGCTAAAAAATCCCTTTTGGGTGACAAGAGCAAGAACGAAAAGCAGATTCGAAGTTTGTCAGACACAAATATTCATGTTTCACTGGTGAAAACAAACAGAACGGGCAGTTCCTTTGAACTGGGCTGTAGGTGTATACAATGAGCTCATGGACATCCAGGTGCAGTCATTAAGGAAACATTTGATACTGTGAAGTTCCTTCAACTTCAAACTCTGGTACTTCTAGAAAGTGTGTTATTTAATGTAAGTGTAAATATGAGGCAAGAAAGGGAACTGTTTTCTATAGTTTGAGAAGTCATCCACTTTCTCAGCATAAATACCATTAACCATTTCGTACCCTTTGCACACAAGAAGAGGCTTTTAGTGATGTAGAACCTGTGTTCTTATTCCTCTCTACACTACTGATACCTCTACCTGGGACAACATTGCCTGTCTGTAGCTTTACCAAACCCATGTTTGGATTTGGTCTGGCTGGGGGGGTCCTCTGAGGACTCCAGGTGCTGCACCTGGGCAGACTTGGATGCTGCAGGGAGCAGGACATGGAATCACACAAGGGTTGGGCTTGGGACAGTTTGTCTTGGCCAGGCACTGGGGTTCGGTGTGGGGCACCCAATACCCTCCCTGTAAGAAAAAGCTGATAGTTTATGCTCATGAGAACTGGTCTTGGATGTGCAAGTTGGTTCAGACAAAGCAAAACATTAGTACAGTATAAATAAGGATGATGAGCCTCCTCCTGCTCTCCAGATTCACTTGTTTCAACACTGTAAAACAGGAATTCATATTATTTTCACTGTTTTGTCTCCTTTTCAGAATGTTTTCTGACTTTTAGCAGCCTCTAAAGTTGGTAAAGAGTTAAGGCATTAGATGGTCTCTGCTAGTAATGGTGTTCAGTGTTGGGAACATCAGCAGTTTAACGTATTTGTGAGAGAAATCAAATGACCGATAGTTGGTCAGCAAACCTGCAGACCTAGCTCTACTCTCAGCAGCTGTTTAGGCTGTGAAATGTGGATGCCAAACCTATTCAGGTTTTAAAAGCTGTGGTTTACACTTGTTTCTCAGTTTCCAGTATTAAAGACAACCCCTCATAAATATCGCCTCAAGTTCTTGCGTTCCTGCCTTCACTGCTGTGTTTAGATCCTGAAACGGATCGATCCTATCTGTTAAGTCTCTTTGTGTAGGACTAGAAATGAATTACCCCAGGTCAAGCTCTGTTTATGCATCAGGCTGCTCCTGCAGATTGCCTTCTTGACTTAATAGTTTCCTTTTGGGTGACATTTCTGCTGGAGACCAGACGAATTGTGCAGGGTCAGCGTGCAGACCAGCTCCGAGTGCAGGAGGAAATTGGGGTGGATCCAGTCAATTGCGAGGGGCAGCCGGGCAGACAGAGCATGGCCGGAGCCCTGCGGCACTCGGGTTGGTGTGCTTTGCTCTGCTCCTGAGCATGAGCAATCAAACCGGCGTGCTGACAGGGAATCATACCAGTGTAGCCATCCCTTCAGCTTCGTGTTGGTGTGTTCTGCGCTCCCCCAGCCCCTGGTGTTAAACCTGGCTATTACCCACCCATGTCCACAGTGGTCACATTTCCCTGAGGCTGTTCTGTGATGCGACATCCCTGCACTTTCCCTCCTGCTCATCCCTGAAACCACCTTTGGAATCTTTGTCTTACAAATAGCTGGGAGCCAAAGCCTTGCGGCTGAACCTGCTTTTGTCGTAGCACAGCAGCTGTGAGTTTGAATTTACTTTCTAATGTTTAATGTAGAGGGACAGGGCTAAAAGACCTGAATCAGATCCCATAGTCCTGCTCTTGGGGACCCTGATGCTGCTCTATATGTGTTTGTATGCTTTCCAGAGCACATTGTGCCATACAGAACACATTATTTGTGTGGTTTATGTATATATATATTATATTCTCTATATATAATATATATTGTAGCTGATATATATTTTATATATATTTGTATTATTTATATATATAAGCATTATTTGGGTTATATATATATATAAACCCAAGTAAATTTGAGTTTTATCTTGTAAGAAACTTATAGTAAGGAAACAATTAGGCACTGAAACCTGGGTGTCTTGCATATGTGCCTAAAAACTGAGCTGAAGCTTCACTCCGTGCCTGCCCCATGACATTCTGCTCATCAAGACAGTGAGTGAGCCTGTTTCACTGCTGCTTTGCTTGTTATTGCACCTTGGCTCTATTTAAAGTGGACATCCAAATCCCCTTTGTGTGTGGGAGGAACTAAAACAGAGCTGCGTCATATTTAAAACAATGGAGTTACCTTTTCCCTCTGGAAATCCTTCTGTTTATTCTGTGTTCTGCGAGAGGAGAAATAGAAAAGTCTCCCTTTAATTAAGCTCTTTATCCTTTGAAGTTATTTTGGATGTTTTTTTCATGCTGGTGATGTAATTTATGTAAATAATCATCTATCTATGAAAGGAGTGTGTCTGTCAAAAGCTAAAATAAAAAACATCCGTCATTTTGAAGTGATTAACATTCTCCAGATGTTTAAATCATCGGATTTCAGGAGTTTCCCTTTGTTGTGATAATGATATAGTATCCAGAACTAGAATGTTTACTTTTTGGTATGGGTCAAACACAGATTTTTCACAATCCTATTAAAGCATTCAGTTCATTGTAATTGTATGTGCAGATGAAAGCATATGCAGTTATTATTATTTCCCTTAATTGTAAACTGCTGCTGGTAATTTTACTGTAAAGCTGAAACAAAAGGAGCGTACTTGAAAAGACCACCACTGCCCGCTGATGTAATCAATTTAGAGATGTCAAGTTTGTGCAGAGATGGTTATCCCTCCCCGTCAGAGCACCGGTGACATGCTGCCACCCTGCAGCGCGCTCCCCCCGTGTCCCGGGGGAGCTGCTCGGCCGTACAGTAGATGTATCTGATAATATTAAGTGACAGTTCTGAACCGCCCTGCTCAAATATGTTCAGCTGGAGGCTTCAGGGAGGAAAGGAAACGTGCATTCCTCCCTAATGTGATGGACCTCATGGCTGATCAAGAGAGCTCTGCCCATCCTCCGCCGGCTGGCTCATTGGGGTAACTGGAGCCACAAGCCTTGCTGGAAGTTACAGGGGGTTGTAGTCAAGGAGAGTGGCTGCACATGTATGAAATGGATCATTTCCTTCTCCTCCTGTAGCCCTTGCAGAGCAACAGCCTTCAAGTCGTAAACCTGACCAACGTACAGCAGAAACTGTCACTACATTACCCCCTACCCAGGGGCTGCAGTGACAGGACAGGGGTGATGGGTTCCAACTGAAACAGGGGAGATTTAGGGTGGATATAAGGCAGAAGCTCTTCCCTGTGAGGGTGCTGAGGCGCTGGCACAGGGTGCCCAGAGAAGCTGTGGC
>JAOEHY010040596.1:28359-51670 GCA_025447955.1 Psilopsiagon aurifrons
AAAAAAGAGAAAAGGAAAGGGGGGGGGGGGGGAGAGACAAACACAAAGTGCAGCTCACTTAAGATATCTCTGCTTGATGGAGGCTAAAAGGTGGCAGCTGTGCCAAAGTAGTGGACCCTGAATCGCTGAGCAAAGGAGCTGGGAGCGCTGTGATTGCACGGCGCCGGTGTGAATGTGGCTGAGGCACAAATCAAGCAGGCTTAAAAAACAGGGGAAGGGAAAAAAAAGACTCAATCAAGGCAATAATGGCTCCACTTCACAATCAGACAAGTGCTTCTACTTCAGAAATACGACCATTTATGGCTGATTGCTAACCCTGGCCTCATTTCTAATCTAAAGGGCGAGTAATAATTTGGAAAAGGAATTAGAACAACTTCCCAGCCATTTGGTAAATCGTCATTATTTTAAAGGGGTCTTGGGAGGCTGTTGCTGTTTGTCAGAGGTTTTTTTTTCCTGCTCCTGCTCTGCCACTTCCACCACACTGATTCTCACTGATGTCATTCCAGAAGGGAAAGGTGTTGGAAAGAAAAGCACAGAGTGATGCTCTGATCATGACGCTTTGGTGTGATAGAAATTTATATGGAAGCACAAGCAGATGGATGGAAATGCTCTTCCCTTTGCTGCTTTGACCAGAGCCCTGTGTCAGGATGGGTGCCTGTGATGAGCAGGGAAGCTGTTACATCTCCCAGAGCTCCTACATGAATTGCCTACAGTGGGAACATCCCTGCCCTAGAAACTTCTGGAACAGGAGGGTCAGGTGCGCTTGATGCTGCTCTGGGGTACTGGGGCGCTGCGTTGCTCATCACACAGAGGTGAACCCATGGCAGAACCAGTGCTCTGCTGTCCTCACCCTACTTCTGCTGCCTCACTGCAAGAAGCAACATGACAGACAACATCAAGCGTCCAAGGCCAGGCTGATGGAGCTTGGAGCAACCTGCTCTAGAGGAAGGTGCCCCTGTCCTGTGGCAGGGGGTTGGAACTGGAGGAGCCTTAAGCTCTCTTCCAGCCCAAACCAGTCTGGGATTCTGTGATTAATGGTTTAACCCACAGGTCATCATGATGGGAAATGTGTTAATCTAGAACCCTGAACCTTTGCTGCAGTTATTTGTGCTTGCTTTCCTGCCCCAAGCATGGAGAACTGCACATGTAAATATTTCAATCTATATATAAACATTTATTCCAATGTCCAATGCAAGTCTGTTGTGATTTTCACAGTGCTTGGAGGGCTCAGATATCCCTTCCCACTGGGAACTGGGAGAGCCACACTGCCCTTGGTCAGAACATGGGATTTTGCCTGAAGTGTCTGTTCCAAATGACAAAGCATTTACAACCAGATGCAGAGCAAAACAACCAAGGGGGGGACCATGTGCAGCTTCACCCGCTTAGCTAATCCCGCAGAAATCATGACAGTGTTTTGATAATAGCAGGCACTGGGATCAAAATACCTCTTCTCTTAGTGAATCGAGGATAAGACGGGATGCCATCCCTTCCCCGGGGATGAGCCGTGTGCTGTAAAGGAGCCGATCAGTATGTTTTGGAGGACAGCAAAATTCCATTTTCTGCCTCTGGAGATAAACGCAGCGGCAGCTTCAGTGTGGTGTTCCCTCCCCTGTTCCCGGCTGTGTTGTGGAGTATCCAGTGCCGCAGTTATTTAAATCAGTGTTTTAAATACAGTGGGAAGACAGACTGATTCAGAAATTTCCAATAACCCTGTGAAACCTGAACTACGCATTGCACGACAAAAAGAATAACGTTCAATTGGAGCAACAACTTGGAATGTGTTTTATTAAA
The DNA here is from genome assembly GCA_025447955.1 of Psilopsiagon aurifrons. Taxonomy (NCBI): domain Eukaryota; kingdom Metazoa; phylum Chordata; class Aves; order Psittaciformes; family Psittacidae; genus Psilopsiagon; species Psilopsiagon aurifrons. The sequence goes on from JAOEHY010040596.1 coordinate 30,151, forward strand.
TGGAGTTCATTTAATGTTACCCTGGAGTGCTGTGGATTTGAAAGCATGTTCTTGAGTTTGACCTTTCCTATCTCAGCAACAGGAATGAGGGAAACCCTATTGTAATAGTGCACATTTGAGGGCAAGTTCTGATCCCCATAGAGCTGCCCATGGTGTTCCTGCAGGTATTTTCCGAACATGCAGGAAAATACATTCTCTTACAATGCCCCTGGTTGTGCCTGTCTTTCCGAGGTGCAGATGGTGAGGGGAGAACAGCAGATCCTGCACAGGGCTCGACGTAATACTGCTGTGTTCTGCTCTCCTGTCACTGCTCTATTTGTTTCTGAGGTGTGTGTGTGTGTGTTCAGAGAGTTAAAACCAGGGTCAGCCTCAGTGGAATCAAAGATAATTCTGTCTAAAATAGCGATGCAAAGTAAGGCGAACAGAAGATGATGTGCACAAACTCGGGGCTCCTTTCAGGCTTTGTCAGCAATGTTATGCACAGGCATTTACTTCAGCAGATTATAGAAGTGTTAACAAAAGATTCATTTATAAAACGCATTTATTTATAAAATTTACAATATTTAATTATGAAAGAGTACTGCCAGTTTAACATAGATCCAGTACCGATCGCTTCTGAAGAGAATACTCCCTAGAAAGCAAAGGGATTCCTTTACATGTTTATTAGTGTGGTCATTCCAAGGAAAACAGGTTTTCCCAGTCCAGCTGTTTGGTATTTCAGGAGTTCAGACGGCTCCCACTGTGGGAGCAGCGTGTGTGAGACCAAACACAAGCACCGACTTTTCGGGTCGGAGCTGATGGTGTGGGTGAAAGGCGCCGGAACGGACACCGCGTAGATGTGGGGCTGCCCGGGACGGTGGCCGGAAAGCTGCGTGCTCGGGGTTGGGTGGCCCTGTGGAACTGGGTGCTCCCCTCCCGAGCCCGGTGCCGCACGGGAGCCCGGCTCAGCGCCCTGCCCGGGGTCAGCGGGGCATCTGGGCCCTGCCACAGAACATGGGGCTCCGCATCCCGCCGAGTTCAGCAGAGGCTCAGAGCGATGCGGCAGGCGCAGGTGTGCCTCTTGTTCAGAGCTCGGTGAGTTACAAACCCCGGGAGCCTCCGTGCGCGGTTCCAGCGCCACCCCTGAGCCTGTTCAACGGAGAAACGTCGCGGGCACGTCCGGTACAGAAACGAACCCCGCAAGCGCCACGGCTCCCTGTGAAGCCGCAGCCGAGTTACCGGTACCGTTTGTCACGCACACGCTGCAGCCGCCGCAGCTCTGCGACCCTCGCGGGGTAACGAGGCTCCGTTAACCCCGGCCGGGGACGGGCGGCGAGCTCCAGCCTGCGGCCCGCGGCGGGGCCGGCAACCGGCGTGAGGCGGCCGAGAGATGCCCCTCGGCGGGTGCTCGCTCTGGCCGGTCCGAAGCGCTCCGCCGGCGGCCGCGGCACTGTGCGAAGGTCCCGGAGTCCGCTGCGGGAGCAGCGGAGCTCGGCGGGGAGAAGGGTTCGGCTGCTGCAGAGCGGCTGCGAGCTCCGGGCTCTTTCCTGCGGGAACCTCATGACAGCAACGCGCAACCCGGCTCCCGCCGCGCCTGAGCGGAGGAAGAGTGCTCCTTCTGATAAGAACTCAGTTGGTTTCGACAGCAACGCTTCTCTTCCCACGGGGCCGCGCAGGAAAAGAAAATAAGATCTGGTATTTTTCCCCAGGTATAAAATTGACCAAAGCACCGTTTCTGCTCAGTTACACAAATAAACCGCATGCAGAAAGCTTTTAGCTCTTGTGTAATTTCTGCAAGGAATGTGGACGTTGCTCTCCAGTTTTAAAGTGGAGCTGAAGATGCTCTGACCCTGGTGTTTTAATAGGTGCTGCCACACCAGAGCAGTGGGTGTGAGGTAACGATTCCCACAGGCTGCACGTTACTGGTGGTGAAGAAATGGCTCGGGCAGCCGAAGGAATCTGACATGTGAATATCATGCATTTGTTTTAAAGTCTCAAAGCTGCTCTCAAGGGTTCTCTTAGAAAACACACCATGTGCTGCACAGGCATTAGTTTCATCTGCTAGCACATCAGGAGTTAAACATTCCTGATATCACAGTATGTAAAATCAAATTGACATAATATTGTAAAGTAATTGTGTATTTTCAGTAACCAAAAATACCAGACCCCTTCTAAAACTCCCATTCATGGCCCGGTTAGCAGTACAAAGGTATTTATAAAAATAAGACTCAATTTCATACAGTTTCACATTGTCGAAAGCACGGACTGGGGCACAGTGAGGTGCAGCATGCACAGGAGCAGTGGTGGGGACTGGTGAGCTCTCCCTGTCTTATGGAGGCTTTTGACTCCAGCAGTTCCCACCGCAGTTTAATGGTTACTGCTCTGTTCTCGTGAACTGATTGAAGTGCTCCAGGCTCAGGGGATGAAGCTGCGTCAAGCAAGTGCTCATGCTTGTGGCACACACTGTGGTTTATATGTAGACTTGTCTGGGTGCCCCTGCCCAGGGCCCATCCTGCTGCAGGGCTGCTGTGCGCTGTTTGCAGTACGGCCGCTGGTGCTTGTGCTGCAGTCCAAGGGATGAGGACCTGAAGTGACCTTCTGGTACGATGGTAAATGTTATGGGTGGGAAAGACCATTCATCACCAGAGTGAATGTATGCAAAGGGAATGAAATTGTGATTTTAAGCTTTCCAGTATTTTAAGATAGAATCAACTGGGTTGGAAGACATTTAAGATCATCAAACATCAAAAGCAAGTATGAAAATTGCACTGAAAATATCCTTTTGTGCCCAAACACACTTACAAAATGAAAAGCTTTGCCAGTTTTAGGAATCTTCTTGCTTATCTGTATTTCTTTCCCTGCTGTGAACCCCAGAGTTGCTTTTCCAGGGCTGCAGCCTCCTGTTGCATGAAGCCTTTTCTGTGTCGGGGGTGTCTGCGGCCATGCGCTGTGTTGGAAGTGTAACAGAACTAGTTACAGGGACTGGAATAGGAGCTGGGCCTTCAGGGGGGTGAAAATCAGGAGAGCCTTGTAAAACTGTTCTGTATTTTAATGACTGCAGTAACACAACTCCCTGATCACGGAGAATCATGGGCTGCTTGTTCTGGTTGTAGGGTCTTGTTTTGCTTTCCTGTATGAGGTCAACAGCAATGTTCAGTAATTGAAGTTAGCAGCTATGAAGTAACGTGGTTCAGTGCTCTGGGTCACCTTTCTGGGTCAACACTGTCAAAAAATCTCTCTGAATTTGGCATCGTTTTTAAGAGGAATGTGGGATTGTATCACACGCCAGTTCCTGACAAAGCCTATTTCTAAAGGACACAAATCCTGTACGTGCTGTTACACACTGTAAGGGTTTGGGACGTTATTGTAGTGCTTGGACTGCATTAAAAAAGAAAAAGGTAAAAGGAAAAAGCAGCTTCCTGCAGAAATGAAGTAGTTGCACCGAATACCCTTCCCCTCCCAACACATGGCCGCTTGAAAGCACCCCGAATTCCTTCTACACAGAACCGGTGTCTGTGATCCCTCTCCTACCTCACACGGGTGCATTCATGACTGTATGGACCTGGGCATTATTCCAGTCTAAACTCTGATACAGGCTGCTGGGCTCAAGAATACACTCTTTGAGCTGGGGCTGATGTCTGATGAAGTTCCTTCACATCTCAGCATTTCTGCGCTGAATTTTACCTTCTCCTTGTGAGGTGGCAGAGCAGAGCATTGCGAAGAGTGTGGCAGCTGCTCACATTCACTGACAGCATCTAGGGCCTCTTGCAGTCATGTCTAACAGAGCAGAGCCTCACAGCATCAACCACCCAGCCCTTCACTGGACACCACAGCAAGTGCCAACTGTTCCACAGCCAGTGGTTTGCTGCTTGGTACCAGAACTTGCTGGGGCTGCTTTAAATGCAGGGGACAGGTCAGGCTGTTCACAACAAGCTCTCTGAAATCCAGCTCCTGCCTTTAAAAGCAACAGCAGCCTCTTCTGCATGGAGCTGCCTGCTGGGTGGAAATGTGTCGGCCGCTCACTTTCCCATGCCCCAGCCAGGTCCTGAGCCCTTTCAAGCCACCAGAAATAGGGTGAAAGCAAGTGCATGGGGCTGTTTAAGCTGCAAGTCACTAACACAGACAAGAACAAAAGGGGCTCAGGTTTATTGTTTCTGGCATGCCCGCTACTGGACACGCAGCTCAACAGGTCTTCCAAAATCTGCTTAAAGCCCCTAATTACTTTTTCCATTGCCTGCCACCTCATGTGCCAAGCTTTCACAGTGGAGTTAAAATGCCTCCAAGATGTGGGCTCATGTAATGGAAACAATGACAGTTCTCTCCCCCTGTGAACTGGGGACTGCTGCACCAGAGACCATTTCCTTCAGGCAGGGCCTTGCTCTGCAGCTTTAGCCATCACTCTGCCATACAAGGCTGGGCTCAGAATTCCTTGTTCTAAGGTTTACAAGTTCACTGTTTCCCCAAAAAACACTCTATGAGTAGGGAGTGCCTTTTCCAGTGGTCCCATACAGGAATACAGAGTATTGCACTGTTTCATACCTAACACTGCATGTCAGTGACTCACAGTGGTACCAAAGCCCACTGCTGAACACTTGACTTTCTGCTCAAGGGCTGGAGCTGAAGCTGAGTGCTGGCCACGTAGGATCCATGTAAGTGAGGTCAGGAACTGGCAGCACATGGAGCAAAGAAAAGTAACAATGGTTGCTGGCCAAGAGAAGCAGAACACAAGCACAGCGGCGCTGGGGCCTGAAGCAGTGAGGGGCAGGAGAATAGCATCAACTGTGCTGCCCAGTGCATTGCTCAGGAAGGATCCTGGATGCATCCCCCATGGCCAGCACAGAACAGCACACAGCTTTTGCTCTCCTCACCTCCATAGCATGTACTGCTCTTCTGCTGACTAACATGAGGCTTGGTGTGGTCTGAGAGGGCCACCTGTATTGGCGCATGCTGCTCTGCAGAGGTACTGCAGAGATTAAAAGGCTTCAAGGACAACCCCCCAGTTTTCAGGGTTTCTCTGCTCTGCCAGATGACCTAAACCCAGGATTTGGAAGTGAAATGCTTCCACAGAGAACATGGCCAAAGGTGGCAGCAAGCCAGTTATTTCTGTGACAACCAACAGAGTAACTGATTGTTAGTTCAACAGTGCTGTTGAACTAAAACCCCACAACACTCCAAGGTTTTGTTCTCTGTGCTTCTGTGGCATTAATCCTATTCACAATCACCTTTCTTCCCAGTAAATGTCCACATGGGTGTAACTACTTAGAACAGAGCAGTTTGTATCTCTTACAAAGAGCATTACAATGATTATTCGGTTTGCCATTTGCTTTCAAATGTCTTTAGTCTATATCATCAGTTCAGCAAAAATACCAAGATTGGTTTCTGCATCGTCTGCAGGCCCTGGTTCTTCACTGTGGTCCTTTGGGGAGGTGTGTACTTCTTGTTCCTGAATGGTCTTCCTCTTTCTCCTGCGAGTGTACACAGCATGGCTCTTCCCCGTCTCCTCAGCTGAGGTGTCTGCACTGGTGGGAGCTTCCAAAGCCAGCTCCAAGCACTTGTAGAATCTAGAAACAAACAACTGTGTAGCTGTTATTTCTGTAGGTTTGCTAGGGATCTGCTCTAAGAACCTGATGCTTCAGTGCTATAATCCAAATGTGCTGCGAGAAGAAAATCTTGAATTGCAATGTTCCAGCCAACACTGGAAGAAAAATCAGAACTATCAGCACATGTCTTGTGTATGCTCTTTGTAACGTGGTGTTAGAAATCAGCCAGTGAATGCGCCCATGTGCCGTTAAGTCCCTGTTAATCTTATAGAAACCATACACTGGGACCAGGATAAATGTCTGATGAATGATGGCATTAATGATCAGACAGGCCTCTACTATTACCAATTCCTTTTAACTTCAACAACTAGAGGGATCTCAAACCCATACGCAATGAAACATTTGTTTAATTCGGTATTAAGGCCATACAAAAAGAAGCTGCTTAGTTCATGTAGGTGTCTCTCCTTTGAGTCCTCATGCTCTTTGGCTCTTCAGCTTGTCCTGCTCCTCAGCTGAAGACAAATGCAAAGAGCCAAAGCACCTGCAACCTTCCACTGCCTTCCTGAATCACCAGTTTGGAAACTATTCAGCGAATTTGGGGGATTGAAGGGTGTGTTGCAATCTGAGCGCTTCTGAAACAGTTACTGTGTCAGAGTAACAGAGGCCCTTATCATTAGACAAAGTAACTTAAACTACTATTACTCGGTAACAAACAGCCTGCAAACAGGTCTTCATGGGTTTTTGCTTAGGTGGTTTAGTCGGAGCTCAAAAAATCAATGGACATTGTATTTGAGACTTTGGGAAGCTGTCTGGTTTGGTGGTTGGTTTTGTCTTTTCACACCTGACAGACAGGATCAGTGTAATCTGACAAACCTGCCAATCCTCCGGGTGTTTTCTTCCATCTTCTGATTAGCAACATCTATCAGAAATTCCATGTATTCCTCAGAGACCATCAATTTCCCCTTGTGGCTCAAGGGAACTTCCAAACAGTGAGTGCTCCGGATGGCCTAAATACACACACAGAAGGAGTTACGTAGAGTGAAGGGGTTTATTTTATGAAGGTCATTTAAATAATATGGGGAGTTGACTACATGAAAGAGCCCACTCACTCACAGGATTGATTAGTCTGCTGCTAACCCAAGTAGAAAGGTATTTGTTACAGCACACCCTGTGACAGCTGCCTGTCACTGCCCAGTTCACATCTTGCCTTGTATAAATCCAGGTTAACAGTAATGATACAATTTGGTTATATTCCTTACAAGGAAGTAGAAAAGTTCTTACCATCATGATTTTTCCTCCTCTGCCAACTGTAATACCAGAATTCCTGAACCCAGAATTGACTGCCACTGAATGCTGCAGAACAAATAAATACTTTAAACAGGTCTTGCACACTTTCACAGCAGGGAATCACTATGATCGGTTGCAATGCAACTTGCTATCTCAGCATTGCAAAAAAACTTATTCAATGCCATCTCCCCATGAGTGCAATAACAGTTACACTGACGTGGTTTTAAGATCAAACCCACACAAATTGTGGCTGGTTCTCCAAGAACCACAGCCACTGCAGAGTGTCTAATCTTAATCCATCAGTGCAGATGGCACATGAATTTCTCTAAGGAGCTCCACCGTTTCAGCACATGAAGAGCTAGGAACCACACAGACATTGGCGCAACGCTTTTATAGCTAGAAGTGCAGCAGCACTGTAAAAGAAGCTAATCAGCTCCCTTCTACATTAATGAAGGAACAATCCCATCACGTATCACTTTCCAGAGTCATTCTCAGGGAGCAGAAGGCAAAGGTACTGCTCAACTGATTGAAACACTGGAGCCAAAATGCACGTAGAAGCCCATCACTTTCAGCCAGCCAAAGCAACCCAGGCTCACTGCGGAAAATTTTGGAGTAATTTTGTTTTCTAAACCAGCAAAACCTCTGCTGAGTTTAAAGCTGCTTTCTTCATCAGCTTGCTTTTCCTACCCTAGTTGTGAAACACACAGCACATCTGGGACTACTCTTGAATGCTGAAGCTTACTCAGGAGCAAATACTTTTACATTAACAGCCAGGAATAGCACAGAACAATAGTGCAAGTTTGTTATTGATGTAGTTTTACCAGAAGCTGAGCATCTTGCAGCTCTTGACACAGCACGTGAAGAACAAATGGTTCAAACTTGAGCACAACATCACCAGTGGCTTTCTCTAAGGCTGTCATCTGCAAAAGACACCAAAACGTTTACATTAATCCTGCAAGTGTGTGCTGTTACTACAGAGCAAAGAACTAAATAACAGCTAGTCAGTGTGTGAAGCAAGCATTGAAAATACAGCAAACGAGTCCAAGAGACCAGGTTTGTTCAGCTGCTTTTGATTCCTCATTGCTTGTAATACACAGAAATGGCATGGATTTCCAGGATGCTCTTTGTGAAACTGATCAGGTGTGACAGACTTATCACAAGATAGACTCTAAAAACTTGGAAAAGCATGTTTCCCTGTTTATTTCTTCATACATTCAAACAAATGGATTTAGTCAGTCCAGCGTGGGAAGAGCAGAGCCTTACTGCAACCAGGGGAAACCTGAGCAGGGGTTACTGTGGCTTTTATAGCTTATTTTTTTAAACTGTTCTTTAAACTCAGAGACATTGAGCTTCTGGTACATTCCTCAGCTTCAGAAAGCTTCCTGGGGGTCAGCAGATGAAACTCTTGGCCTAACAAACTTGATTACATTTTATTCCTAGTTCAAATAGCAATGCGCAGCCTGCTCTGTAAGAGTTACAAGGATAAAAAATGAATCAGAGGTTGAAATTAGAGACAGAAATTCACTTATTTCATTGTATGATTCTTTAATCATAAGCACTATTTGTTCCCCCCCCGTGTTTGCCTTCACTTGCTTAATTCACAGCGCTGAAACATTTGCTAAGTTAACCTGAGGAATTCCAGCTTCTCATTTCAGTTTTTGCCTACTTTGCTGTTTTGAATACGCTCTCTCATCAATCTTGTAAAATGAAAATATGCAAACAAATTCTCAGGAAATATAATCAAATTTATATGCTTTTTTAAGACATGATGGCATAAAACTGCTGAGGCAACACTCTCTCCTTCAAACATGGAAAAGAATTTGAAGATATTTAGGCAGCATCTCCTCCATAAATGCTCTCGGTTTAAGTGAAAGCAGGCCTCTGAATGGCTGAATTTGTCATTGTGTGCCAGATCCAAAAAACTCCCCAGTAGCCACAGCTATGCTGGAGCTGATGGCAACCAGGAACAGTCTACGTCCCATGATGAGCGCCGTGCAGGAGAACCTGAGCCAGCCCCTGTAGCGCCTGGCTGTACCCGGCAGTGAGCTGTGCTGACACAGTGCTCCATGGAGGAGCATGATCAGACACTTGCTCACACAGAGCCGGGCTTGCATGGGCTGTGAGGTGCCTCCCCATGGCACAAGGCAGCAGGACACGGGCACATGCAGTGGTGACAGTGCCCAGCACAGTTGGGACCTGCCATGGGCACCGCAAACCCGGCCCGCGCGCTCTGTGATCCCTTTTTCCTCACGTTCAAGAACTCTGTCCCAGCCCTTGAGCAACAGTGCCCTGCCTTAGCACCACCGCCTGCCACTGCGGCTACAGCCCAGTCAGAGGCTTGTCCCCGACACACATGCTGTATCAGAGGACACACTGTGAGCAGCGTGTGTGATGGGGTGAGGGGCTTCTGGAGGGCTTCTGTCTCTGGCGTAATTCAGCAGATACTCCAGGGGCAGCTTTTCAGGGAGAACAACTAAATCACACTGACTGGGATCTCTGTGCGTGCGGCACTGCCCTTGAGCTGCTGCTGTACAGCACTCGTTTCCTCAAAAGGCTCATCAGTATTTTTGGTAAATGTTTTTCATCACCTTACTGTGTCTACAACATTAGCTTCCTGCAAACAAAATTTAATAGGGAGCCACTGAAAGCAATTACCTCACAGAGGTACTTTGCCAAGTATGAGGCTTTTTCTAAGCAGTGGGAGGATAAAGGGATAAAAAAAAAATCCCAAACAAATATACCATATTCGTATTGTTAAGGTTAATATGGGCAGTGAGGTCAAACAAGCTGACAGCCAAAAACCACAATGCATAGAACACAGCATCCAGACTTTCCTTCTCACTTCCTGAACACTGCACTAGCAAAGCTTTACCAGACATGAAAAGTAAATGATGTATTTACTTTTGAAGCTACTGTGTAGCTTTAAAAGTAATCAAAGGCATTTTTCTTACACTTTCAATTCATGCATTAAAACCAAAAATCCTCTCTACCTGCTAAGGGGGGGCAGGAAAACCCAGAGTGTTTCTTCTCATAAGAGTCAGCAGCAACTGACTGTGTCCTCCCCAGCCTGAGCTCTGCTGATGGTAATTTCACCAAGCTCTGCTCTGCCACAAGAAACACTAACGAATGCAAATACTCAGAGCAGATTTCTCTGTGTGCGTGCGAGAATGCATGCATACGGCAAGGTTAGCTCTGCACTGAGAGAGAATTCTGATCTTGTAACTGCTGCTTTTTGGGACAGAGCTCAGAGATGTTTGTAGAGAGAGGATCATTCTGAAAGTGCACCAAAAAAACCCACTATATAGGTATATATACTTTTTTTTTTTTTTTGGAGGGGGAGAATTTAATTATATTAAATTTAAAATGCAGTGTAAGAGTCACAGTTACTGTAGTTTCAGGTGTCTGTAACTTAAGGGCCATCAACACAGCAGACTGGGCTGTAGACAGGTTTAAATTCAAGTCAGTTTTGATGGCTTGGTTGTTCTGGAACTGCTGAGCAGAACAGCAAAGCAAGTGTCCCTCACTTAGGGACAGTTAAAGAGGACAACACTAAATATTTGTTAATCACAGCTGACCCATTCTGAAAGAGGTACTGCAATTCCTGGAGGTTCAAACTGCTGGAGAATGGGATAAATGGCACACTATCCTGCCTCTGCCCTGCAGGAATGTTGCTGCTTAAGTAAAATTCATGCCAGATGCTACCCAACACAGAACTCTCACCAGGCAAACACCCGGCTCCGTACAGTGACTGCTAATTACCTGGTTATTAACAGGGAATAAATACATTTAGCCAGTGCGGTCTGCACTGCCAGCACTGCCCAAAGTCCAGCAAGCAAGCTACAAAAACTAAGCTTATTTTACTTTAGGATAGGAAGGCTTTTAAATCAAACCTAGTCTGCTGTTGATACCTTGCTGGCAATCCAGCAAGGAGGGAAAACAAAGAGCAGATAAAAAGATAGAAGTGAAAAGTACAGCGTTATACTAACACTAATCCTCCAGGGAAGGAAGAACACAGAAAAGTGTTATTCCTGCTTACTCTGAATAAGAGCTTGGAAAAATAAGACTCAAGGGATTAGAACTGTTTTTGGAAAGGCAGTCTTCTGCTACAGGAGCTACAGTAACCCCGACTTCTTATTGAGAGAGTGATGGGGAGATCATGTGGCTTCAGACAGTAAGAAAGTATCAAAGTTTCCTATTAGCTGCATTTATAACTATGCCAAGAATTTGGTGTTGCGTTTACAGGCATTCTGTTCCAAGCCGGTTTTCCAGAACACCTGGAGAAAAGCTTATTTTGAGGTGACAGCAGCAACAAATGCAAGTTTCTTTCTATTTCACATGACTTGGATTGTTTCCCCACGTGTTTTCCGCGGCACCTGGAGTATTGCACTGAATGAACACAAACGCGTGTCCTCTCACCACATCATCCTTCGCGCACGTCTCGTGTGTCACCAGCAGCCACGTGCAATTTGTCTTCTGGATCCCGCAGCTCTGCGTGATCTGGGGATGGAGAAAAGCGACTGAGCTGACACGCGGGGTGCTGCTCCGGGCTCCTGCGCTGCACAGACCGGCTCCTTCAGAGCGAACACCACCGCTGTCGAACATCCGCCTGTCAACGTGCCCAGTGCATTTACAGGAGCGGTTCAGACCCCCCGTGTCCGCCCCCCCGCGGGACCCCGGGCTCACCGCGGCGCTGCCCTGCGCCAGGACCAGGCGGCCCGAGCAGGAGCTGGTGGTGCAGAACCTCGACTGCCCGTTGAGCAGCCGCACGACGGCGGCGGCGCGCTCGTCCAGGCCGCCCTTCCTGCTGGCGTCCGCCCGCGCCAGGCACTGCGCCTTCCGCTGCACGAACGTCGCCATCGGCGGGGACGAGACGGGACGGGGACGGGGACGGGGACGGGGCAGCGCTCACCCCGCGATGCCGACGGGACCGCGCTGGGGTCAGCCCGCACCGTGCGGCGCAGAGGGCGGGGGGCGCCTGCAGCTGATTGGGAGTGTTAGGGGGCGTGGGCTCGCGGGGGGCGGGGCCTCGATAAAGTGGCGTATCAGCAGCGGGTCCTGGTGATGACGCTTGTGCACGTGGCGGGGCCTGGCGGCGGGGCGCCGCTGAGCGGGTCCGTGCGGAGGCTGCTCCGGTTCCGGTCCCGGTCCCGGTCCCGGTCCCGGTCCCGGTCCCGGTCCTCGCGGAGCGGCCGCTGAGCTCCGGGAGCTGCGTGGGGTCCCTCGTACCCGGCGCTGCCCCGGCTTGAGGAGAACCAGGTTCCGCTTCCGGACCGCCCCGGGCCCGGGTCTGAGGTGGGGAGGCCCCGGGCAGCTCTGGGCCGCCGCGGCCGCACTCTCTTGCCCCGCTCCTGCTGCCGGGCGCTCGCGGGCTCCCGTTTGTGTTCGCTGCGCTTCCGCCGGCGCTGGCCGTGGCCCTCCCTGTCCTGAAGGCGCCTCCCGCTCTCTCGCTGCGCTCCCGGTTCCGGCTGGGCCCCGCCTGGCGCTTCGCGTCCCGAGGAGCGCCGAGCCCGGGGAGAGGCGCCAGCGGCTCTCTCCAAACTCCAGCGCCGCACAGCCCCGGCCCGTGGCCCTGCTGCTCGCCCGCTCCCTCCTCCCGGGCTCTGCCGGTCGCGGCAGCCGAGGCCGCTGCAGCCTTCGCTCCGCTCCCGTCCTTCCCAGCTCTCGGGGTGCGAGGGATCCTCTCCTCTTCTCCCGGTCCTGAATTGCCCGTGCCGGGATGTGCCGCTGGGGCCCTCGGGAGCCTCCGGGACGTTTGTGCTGCCGCTGCCCCTCGGCCTGGCACCGGCTTGCTCCCAGGGCTGTGGCCTTACTCATCAGTCATCGTGCAGGGCCACTCAGCAAGACCTAGAGGTCCCGTTGTTGGCCCAGCAGAATAGGAGCCTTTCCCTTTGGTTTATTACTATGTACGGAAGTGACCTCAGCTTCAGGAGTTGCCTCACAGGGCAGGTTTTTGTCATGTCCTCAGGGTAGTGTAGTGTGTGTCGTTGTGACCGATATCATCCCTGACTTGAACAGGTAACCACAAATGAGAAGCTTTACAGAAGACTAACCGTCAGGAGAAAGCCAACAGTGACTGAGTCAGGTGCTTTTAAAAGCTGTAATCATCGCTGGGATAAAGCCTCCCTCTGGCTACAGCTAGGAGTTCTTTATCTGGAACTGGCCAAAAGTGTGATCTCTTGGTGTCTGAGGTTCCTGTGTGCCCTGTGGTCGTCTGCTGTGTACCCTGTAGGATCGAATTGCTTTAGGAGTTGTGTATAACTTCTCCTGTAGCAGGAGTAACTTACTAGTGGTGTTTTTTGGGAATGCTTTGTGTTTGCAATTGGAAGACACAGCTTCACGTGTTGGTACATGGCACCGCTCCACTGGGGCAGGCGAGGCTGTGAGCTGCACTGTGGCAAAATCCAGCTGGAGTTAAGGGCTGGGATCTCAGCTATCTGTTATTTGTTTTTTCCTGGCTTGTTTTAATGTCCTGTGGTACCTTCTGTTTCTGATAGCTGATGAGTGCTTTGTGTTGCCCTTTTATTACATGTAAGTTTAATAGGAAGCAGGATCAGCAACTGGCACAACCCTGAGCTGCAGACCCTGTCATCCAGTTTGCAACAGCCTGTTGTGCCAGCATGGAACAGTAAAGTGTCACAGTTTTTCCCCAAAACACTGTGCATCTCTGCCCATGTAATAGCAGTGCAGTGGTCACAGGAGCTGCTGTAGAAAGCCTTCTGTGGATAAAATATTTGCACATGGTTTTCTTCACATCCACAAAGTTCTGCAAATGGTAGAGGTGGTTTTCTGCCCTTTGCAATGTTCTGGGGGAAAAAAGCCAACCAAGCAAACACTACCTCACATACCCCCATTGAGATCCGCAGTGAGGGCCTGTTCAACCAGGTGCTTAGCAGGTAGGGGTTGGAGTTCATTGTTTTGAAGATGCAGAATGAATTATGAAAGCAATATGATACTATTGTGTGTTTTGTTTTTTCCCCAGGTACTCGAATCACTATGGCAGCCACAAGGAACGTGATGAGAGCTGTCAGAGTTTTTGAGTTTGGTGGCCCTGAAGTGCTTAAGCTGCAGTCAGATGTTCTAATCCCTGATCCAAAAGAAAATCAGGTAATAAGAGTTCTTTGATCTGGAGTAATGATGTGGGATGATAATGGGTTCACTCAGAAGAGAATGAACAGCATACAGCTTTTCATCCTGAATATGTATGGTTTGATCAGTGTATTTGTACTACCTGAGACATCACGTTTAACAAATGGGGGGGTTTGCTGGTATATGGGCTATGTGTTCCACATAAAGGATTTCCTGAAAACAGTCTCAGTTCAGCACTAGATTTTTGCTGACTCTGTTCAAGAATTCACTTAAAATGCCATGATACTGTGCTGTGAATTGACATCCTGAATCCTTTCAATGGTTGCTCAAGATACATCTTTTCTTTCAGGTGTTAATTAAAGTCCATGCCTGTGGGGTAAATCCTGTTGAGACATATATTCGTTCTGGAAATTATGCCAGAAAACCAGCTCTGCCCTACACTCCTGGCTCAGATGTGGCTGGAGTGGTGGAAGATGTTGGGGAGCATGTGACTGCGTTCAAGGTATTTACCCATCCAACTCCCTATTGTTTCGTGTATCCTCTTGGTGTGCTTGCTCCTGTTTTATTGCTTATGATCATGCAGTCTACTGAGGGGGAAAATCACCTTCGTGGGCTGGTAAAAGCGAGCAGAGAGGTCATGCTGGCAGTCAAGCCTGCAGGGGGAACTGGAGGGAAGTCTTAAATGCTGTAACCTCCCAGAGTTGAAAGGCCTCAGAAGAGCAGTTTGTCTGCTGGCAGCAGTAATGTGGGGTGCACAAAAGCTGTGGTTCAGTGCTGTTCTGTGGCATTGCAGAAGTTCGCATTTTCATTGTCCTGTAAAATGGAGGAGACCAATGAGTGGGAAATGATTAAAACGCTTTGGTTTACTTTGTTATCCTGGTGGAATCCACAATTGTAATCCTGATGATGCCTGTATTTTCTTGTGAAGTATGCTTGTGTTTGAGGTAATGATTGTAAATGGAACTGCTACATTCTGATCAGTGTGTGCCCCAGGCAGACCTCCTGGAGACGCTGATAATCATGCTCACTCTGTGCCTGCTCCCAATGTTTGGGAGCCATCTGAGCTTCTTGCACCCCTCTGCAGGTAGTTAATAAATACCAAGCATGCACAAGCCAAACCCATACCCTTCGCATGCTGCCTGTCAGCGAGATCAGAGTCCAAATAGGAAAGAAATCAGAGCTCAGGGGGAGAATGCTGACGTGAGAAGAGCAGCAATACTGAGTTTCCTCAGAGTATATTAAGAGTATGTCTCTCTTCCCATGTTTGAAGAAAAGCAAATTGAGAAATGACTCTGTTATGTTTGTAAAAGCTTTCAGGTTTTGCATTTGGCATCTATGGATGGAATTTTTTAATGTTCAACTTCATTAAAGTTAATATTAATGAGACGGTAGGTTTTTGTGTTACACTGTAGAGTGGGTTATAATTATGATGTTTAAATATAAGTATATGAAATGATACGGTTTGTGTTGCATTGATTGTAGGTATCAGCACTTCTAAAAATCTTCTCTGTGACAAATGTAATTGGTTATTTTTACAGGGGAGCTGTTAGAAATAGCTTAAACTTCTGTGAACTGGTTCTTAATGTGTATTAAAGAAAAAATAAGAAATGATTGATTTCTGTATTTTCTGCCCTTGTTTCTAGAAAGGTGACAGAGTTTTTGCTATTGCTACAATCTCAGGAGGATATGCAGCCTATACAGTTGCTGCGGCTAATAAAGTCTTTCCCTTGTCGGATAAACTGGACTTCAGACAAGGGGCAGCGATTGGAATACCCTACTTCACTGCTTACCGTGCTCTTTTCCAAAAGTAAGGAGTCAGATCTACTTTTGTGTGTTTTACCTTGGAGTGTTTAAAATACTGAAATTCATATTTTCATTGTCCTGTGAAATGGGGTTGATCAATGAGTGGAAGATGTTAGAAACACCAGTTCCATTTGTTATCCTGGTGGAGCTGTCAGCTAACTGTTACCTAGAAGCTGTATTTTCCTGTTAAGTATTTATTCTTGAGAGAGCAGACCTGGAAAGGCTTCTCTGACAAGTATCATGGAACAAAACATGTAACTTTTTCAGTCTCATTGGCTTTTTAGCTAGGGAAGATAAACAGGAACAGTTCTAATTTCTTAATTGAACGGTGTGCTGTAGGTCAGAGCCACATCTACCCTTCACCAGAGACTCTGCACAGCCTGGGCTGTTGCCCTAGACTAGTATAAGGAATAAAAGCCTTCGGTGTCTGCTTGGTGAGAGCTTAGGACTGGAAACCTGGTTTGGTTTGACAGAACAGATGATTAGAACTAGTGGGGTTTGGTTTAAGATCCGTAACAGATGAAGATCTTGCACTGATGTTCGGCATCAGCCCGTTCCCTGCATGTTGACATTATTACTTACATTCATAAATGATGCAGCTTATTTTGCCTCCTCATTTTCCCAAAGAGGCTGATGAGACCTGTTTAGCCATAACATATATTGGAAATAATGCTGTGTGCAAGGTGGGACTTGATGTCAGTATGTGCAGTCTGATAATGCTGGTCCTGTGCTGCAGTCACAATGCCAATATTTTCTCTTTTCCATGCAGAGGCTGTGCCAAAGCAGGGGAAAGTGTGCTAGTGCATGGTGCGAGTGGGGGAGTAAGTATTTTGAGAAGGCAAGTTATAAGAAGTGCTGCTTTCTGTCCTGAATCTGCTTTTGCCTCTGGTACCATGTATGGTTGCGTTTATATCAAGGAATGGATTAGCAAACCCAGGATTTTCTCTCAGATACACTAGCTACGTTTTCCTTAGGGCAAGCCCTGTTATTCCAAACAAGTTTGAAAGTGCAGGAGTGGTTGTGTAAGGTCCCTGGCACAGAGGGCACACAGGAAGCACATTGCTGCAGTCAGAAGTTGGTCTGGAAGCTTGGTGACAAGTCGTGCTCAGGTGAAACAAAGAGCAGAAGCTGTTATTTTAACATCTGTGCAAGTTTCAGGTTTTCTGTGCAATGCGTAGTGCTGATGCTGTAGCAGGTGATTCCTTGGCTTTGTATCAAGTGTATGTGGCCCAGCTGTAACAGACAGACAATGTTCCACATGGATTTATAGCAAATGCTGTTAGCTACTAAAAAACCTAGAACTTTGCTATGCCTCTGTAAATATACATTTATTTTTTTTTAAAGACTGGCTATTTTTAATATCCAAATCACTTACTATGACTAAAAACCTGTTACTTGGCCAACTTATAAATGCTACGTTACAAATTGCTGTTGGAATCTATAAAACTTATTATGCAAAGGAAAAAAGACTGATTTTTTTAAATGATTCTCTTTTGCCCTGCCTCAGGTGGGAGTAGCAGCATGTCAGATTGCCAGAGCTTGTGGTTTAAAGGTTTTGGCTACAGCAGGAACCGAGGAAGGCATGAACATGGTCCTGAGGAATGGTGCTCACCAAGCATTTAATCACAGAGAAGCCAGTTACATTGATAAGATTAAGGTAAGCTTGTACCAGGGCTAAGTGGTGCAGCGTGTGTGCTTCTTACCAACAAAACGTGAATAATTGCTGGCAGAAGTTTTTTTAAAGTAGGTCTGTATGGGTTCTATGTGCACACACAATAGTGTGCTGCCTCCTTCGTTCCTGCACAGCTTTTCCAGGCTGGAAGAGCTGAGCTTTCTTCCCAAGCAGTAGCACTCAGAACCTTGCAGTCCAGCTCATTCCAGTGTGGTAGCATGGCATAATTCGGCATACTAGAGTATGCAGAAATTAAATTTAGCTGTCAGCCTTAGCACAAAGGCTGTATTCACAATTCAGGCACTAACCCATGAAGTGTGTGTCATCTGTAGCGTACGAGATAAACGGTGGCACCCAACACTAACTGGAGTGATTCAAATAACACCTGATATCCTGCAGGAGTGCACAGGAATGGGAGGAGTTGATATAATAATAGAAATGCTCTCCAACATCAATCTTGCCACTGACCTGCAGCTGCTGAACTATGGAGGAAGGGTGATGGTGAGTGGGTTTGATCCCTGGCTCAATTTGTGCATCACAGTTCAGCAGTTACAACTTGAACCATCTTTTAACTCATTTGTAACAGGTTGTGGGCTGTAGAGGTCCCATTGAGATAAATCCAAGAGACACTATGAGTAAGGAATCCAGCATAACTGGAGTTAGTCTTTTCCTTGCAACAGAGGTAAGAAACACTTTTGTTTCACAGCATGTTTTGCTGGCTTATTCTAATGCCTGCTTCTGGTTAAATCATGTGTAGGGATGAAAGCAAAGTCACTGTAAGTGGTTTGTTAATTCCTTTACATCTAGAATTAATCTCAGAGCATCACAAAATACTTTTGGGTTGTGAAATATGGTTTAACACTTGCATAAATAGTCAATACTTTCCTGAAAAGTAAAGGCCTTGTGGTAAACGCTGTTTTGTTGCACACAGGAGGAGAAGCATGAGTGTGCAACAGCACTCCTTGATGGCATAGAAGCTGGCTGGTTGAAACCTGTTGTAGGCTCTGAATATCCACTGGAGAAAGTGGTGAAGGCCCACAGAGACATTATTCATGGTGGTGGTGCTCAGGGGAAGATGGTGCTCCTTCCATAGAGTCTTTTTCCAGTTATGTTGTAGCTGTTCCAGCTGCACCTTTGGTTACCTGATTCATTCATGGTATATTACAAAGCGTACTTTTGATCAGGTTTGCCAGTAACAGCAAATGCTAACTTCCATTAATGACATTAATGACCAGTCTATTTTCTTCTTGTAATAAGCAGAGTATCCTATACTTCAAAGTAATTTTTGTAGGCTTTTTTTTGGCTGATGTGGAAATAATGGACTTTCTCCACTGGTGTTGCCTTGTGGGGCAGGGGAGCCTCACATCTAAGATAGGATTTGATGTCCTGCTCTCTGCAGATCAAGCAGATAAATGAATGTACATAATTAACTCTCTATGTGTAGCCGTGACTCTGCAAATTCCTTAGCCACAAAATTTGTTGTCTTACTCATTTTTTGTCACATAATTTACATGGAATAAAAGCTTTTACTGCCAAAATGGTTCACTTTTCATCCTGAAAGATGGGAAAAGAGCCTCTCAAATATGAACTCTTTGGGAGCAGAGGCAGTTTCATATTGCTGCCCCTGACTTTTTATCCGAGGTCAAAGCATCCCAGGTAACCCAAAGGGATGGTGACTTCAGAACTGCATGCTAATAGCTGCTACTCTGCAGTAGCTGTCAAATTTAAAGTGCCCTGAAGCTCTGGCTGCAATGAGGAGACAGAGGCTGCACAGGGTGCTCAGAAGTCATGTTGCTTCATAAATGAATGTGTTTGCTTGGTTGACTTGTTCCAAATACAGACTGATTAAGGAAGGGCAACTTCTTTGCCATATTGATGGCTCTTACTTAAGATCTCATCTCAGTCTCTCCTCTGGCAGGTTACAACCATTCCTCCTTGTCCAAAGGAGGCTGGCTTTAAGAGGCTGGAGGGTTTCTTGCAACCCCTTTAGGCACTGGAGCTGTGCTAAGGTCTCTCCTTAAGGATCCTTCTCTTCTCCAGGCTGAACCAGCCCAGCTCTCTCAGCCTGGCTCCAGAGCAGAGGTGGCTATTGAGTACATCAGCTTTCTCCCTGTTGGTTGTCACCAGCTCTCCTGTCTTATTTATGGGTGGTGGTACATAGTCTTTGATCTTCCTTCTCTGGCCAACATATCTGTAAAGGCTCATGCCATTCTTTGTATCCTCCTCAAATTCAGCTCCAGTTGTGCCTTAGCTTTTCTAATCCGTCCCTACACATCAGGGTGGCATCCCCACGTTCTTCCCTGGGGCTGTTCTTTGCCCGGTTTCATGTGGTTATTTTCTGATTTGAGAGAATGGGAGATAAATAATAAACATTGATTTTTTTTTTTATTAATAACTAAATGTAGATATTGATCTCTTCCTACATTTTAAAATGAATTCTAATGCTTGCACTTACCCTTGGGTTAGCAGTTGATGGCAGGAAAGGCTGGTGTCAGACCTGTTTCTCGCATCTGTCCTTCTGTTACATCTAGATCAATGTTTTGGTTTTATTAGAGGCACTACCAAGGTCTTATAAGGTTTCATCACTTCTTTAAGTTGGGAACTGGGGCTGAGGCCCAGGACAGGTGGCGTCCTGGAGGCAAATATTGTGCAAATTATAGCGTGCTGGGGAGGAAATGACTGTGGATTTCAAGAGTATGAAATTGTGAGCAATAACCGGGCAGGTATCACAAGAGAGGAAAGGAGGTCTTTACAGTGAGGCTTGTGAAATGGACTCAGTTCATACTTAGGATGAAAGAGCAAGGTCTTGGTGTTGAACAGGGAAGGGATTATTTTTCTAATGCAAGGTTGGGTAATGTATGGTCCCTGTGGCAGTGCATCTCCTGTGTTTGAAATGAGCTGCTTGGAAGGCCGCACCAAGTTCTAGATTCAGGTTTGCGACATCGGGCTCTTTCAGGGGTGGGAAGTTCTTTCTTGGTGCCATGTTCATTTAGCTGGGACTGCTGCTCAGGCGGTAGCTGAAACTCACAGGTAAACATTTCTTTTAATATACCATAGGGACACATCTTACATAGAAATATATATATATCGAGAGAGATACTTTTCCTGATGAGATATATATATACACATTTTTTTTTCCATTGCTATTAATCTTCTACAGTCTAAGTATTTGTATTTCTGCTGGGGGTGGATGGTATTGAGATAGTAAGTCTTTATTCTCATTACTGAACACAGGACTATGTGGGACAGGCTGTGCGGTGCCCCAGTGGAGGGCAGCAGGTATCCTTGTAGCTGCCCTTTCCATAGGAGCAGGAAGCTGTGTTTCAGTGGAAGGCTGAGGAACAATTCACTTGGAGTAGGGGTGTGGGTTGGGAATGCCTTGGCTGGTGCTTCAGATGAAGATGTGATTGCTCCTGTTCGCTCAGGCAGAACGTGGGCTGCGGCTGGGGTGCTGTGTGGAATCTGCCATTCCACTTGGGAATGCTGTGAGGAGAAATAAAACTTGTGATATGAATGAGGTACAAGATTGCAGGTCAAGAGCAGTGGTTAACACTGGGTATGACCATGAAGGTGACGATGTGCATATAAAAGCACAGATTTTCCTTAAGATATAGAATGTATAAAATATTTAATCATTTGAATTTGGCCTTGGGTCGGGGGTATTATACGGGTAAGAGGTTTGTGGTGTCCAGTAGCTCCTTTCCTGCTCCGTACCGCCTCTGCCTTGTGGCTGCTCAGCGCTGGAGCCCAGAGCCGCTTGTCTGTGCTCGAGGGATGCTTGTTAGCGGAGGGTTTCTCGCCAGGTGTCAGGGTCGTTCTTCTGGTCTGGTTGCATCGCAGCTCCTCTGCAGCGGTAACCGGAGTGATAAGGCAGCAGGCTTCGGGCCGCGTTGTGCAGTGTAACATTTAACGTCCGGCTTTGATGTGCGTATAGACGGAAGGGACACAAGGCGCAAGAGGCGCGAGGGGGCTGCGGTGGTGCCTGCGGGCTGCGGCAGGAGCCCGGGGTGATGTGGCCGGTACTGCTGCAGGGATGAGGGGGGACCTGGCACTGCCGCGGTGCTGAGGGCTCGGGCTCGCCCGTGCCGCGGTGGCCGGGGCCGGGCGCGCCGTCGGCGCACCCCCGGCTGTGATGGGGGGAGGCGCGGTTGGG
>JAOEHY010040597.1:0-48451 GCA_025447955.1 Psilopsiagon aurifrons
CCACAGTGGAGTTCCGCCCCTCGGGCGCTGTAAATACGGGCTGCACGTGAAGCCGGCGGTCACAGGCGAGGGAGCAGCGGAGGTGGTGTGGGTGTGCGCTGGACCGAGCGCCCATCCAGCGGATACACACCGGTCGACCCCTTGTCGGACACCCCCTACTGACTGGCACTGATTGACTGACCGACCGACCGGCCGCTTATCGGGCACCCACCCGCTGACCGCCCGACCTGCCGACTGACTGACTGACCGACCGACAGAACCGCCTCCCGGGAGCGATGAAGGCCGCCCGGATTGCCCTGCGCACCGCCGTTCCTCTGGCCGGGAACAGCGGTGTCAACAGCGGCCGCGCGGTGCCGCGGGAAGTGGAGCAGTTTTCCCGCTTCTCACCGTCCCCTCTCTCCATCAAGCAGTTGCTGGACTTCGGTGAGAGGCGGGACGAGCCGGGGAGGGGAGGGTCGGGGGTTTATTTACCAGCCCAGCAGCGGGATGCAGGGAGGGGAGTGGTGGGACCGAGCCCCGCTGGGGACCTGCAGGCCCCGGGGGAGGTGGCGGCGGGGAGGGGGTCGCCTGAAATACGTGTCGGCCCGTTGCTGGGCGCTGGTGAGCTGTGAGTGCCAGGGTCAAAGCTGAGGATACGCTACAGCTCTATTTTCGGTGGTGTTAATGGGGTGGGGGGAGGAGGGAGGGGGACCAGGAGTCCATTAGCTAAGGGGTGTTTTTGTGTTTAGCGGTACACGTTATCAGGGAGAGAGGTGTCATTAGTCTTGTCTTGCCGGAGTGAACAAGCTGTACCCAGGTCTGATTACTGCTTTGGCAGCTGTGAAATCTGTGCTCGCATGACATTTTCAGACGTCACCCCGAGGAAGCCCTTGTTTACAAAGGCTGGAGTGCCTCTTCTAGAGGATTAAAAATAAGTCCTGGGTCTAAATGGGAAAGGTACACAGATTGGTGTCTTGCTGCCATGCAAATAACACTTTGCACAAACATAAATGTACGCTTAGGAGAACTGGCCAATAACAGTGTGATGACTGCAGAGGAATTTAGGCCTGAACTCTGTGGAAAAACAACAATTTGTAGTTGTATCTGAAAACTTATAAGCCTTTTTTTTTAATTCTTATTATTTTGGATTTACTCACAGGCTCAACTAATGGGTGTGAGAGAACTTCTTTTGCATTTTTGCGACAAGAACTTCCTGTGAGGTTTGCAAACATACTGAGAGAAATCGATCTTCTTCCTGATAAATTACTAGGCACTCCATCAGTACAATTAGTAAAAAGCTGGTAAGTAAGAGCTACTTGAATTCAACCAGTAAAATAACATAGCTTGGGGAGTTTTGTTGTCATAGACTTTTTTGAAGAGTAGAAGACAACAACAAAATACACTGTAAATGCAGTTCTTCATCTAAGGTGAATTGCTAACAGTTGCATACTGCCCTTTCTGGAATGGTAAAATTAGATTGTTAGATTGGTATTTTCGAATAGGTCTTCTTTAAAACTAATAATTTGCAATAACTGGTAGAGCAAATCTCACTTCTTGCCCTTTAAGAAGGGAGAGAAGAAAAGGTGTTCTGTTTTCCCACAGCATTATGGACCCTCAGAGCTAAACAAAAATGGGAAAGCCAGGCGAAATACATGTTTGGTTCTCTTGCTGATGGAATTACTAGCAGAACTTCCATTTCATAGCATAGTGCCTTTGCCTGTGCAGCAGGTGTTTGGAATTCGGTGCTGTTGACACAGTGTTAAATCTGATTCAACCTTGCTTTACTGGCACAGGTGAAGCATTTGCAAAGATGGCTGACATAAAGGACAAAAGTATTAGAGTGAGATCTAGAAAAGGTTCTTAATCTCGCAAACAGCTGTGGCTTTGCAGCATGCGTCAGGGCTGTCAGATGTTAGCACAAGAGGCTCAAGTGCTTAGTATGTGCCAAAGCTGATCAGATTTGGGGAAAAAAAATATTGCTTAGGTGGTTTCTGATCCATGTTGTCATTTGGATTTTCTTTTGAAACACTTCTCAAGAGCTGTAAGGGGATCCTGCATACCTAAAGTGAGAGTTTAGATTCCTGTGAGTAGTAGGCACAAGAAGAGACTTTTGAAACGTCTAGGGTTCAGGTAGTCATGGAGTGTCCAGCTGTGACTCCATACTTGGATGGAACTTTGATACTTCACAGATACTTGAAACTTCAAGGTGCCTTGTTAAGAGTAACAATTTGGACAAAAGTCCCTAGACAAATAAAAATCAAAGTAATAATACGTGTTTGTGTTCTTTTTTAATAGGTATATGCAAAGCCTAAAGGAGCTGATTGAGTTCCATCACAAAAACCCAGATGACCAAAAAGTCCTATCCGAGTAAGCTTTTCATTTGTTTCTTTGAACTTTTGATCTTGCATTCCACTTTTCACAGTGTAGTCAGTTTAGATCTGGACAGCTGTCATGACCTGAACTTGATAATCTAGCAGGAAGTGCTAGATAGAACAAGCTGGTTTAAATTCGTTATTATTTTCAGCAGTATCATAGAATTGTTAGGGGTGGAAAGGTCCTTAAGATCATCTAGTTCCAGCCCCTCTGCCATGGACAGGGGCACCTTCATTTCAAGGGCATACTGCTTCTTGAACTGTCATGACAGAAGTATCAATGAAAGTATCTGATGTCACGTCTCTGCTTTTTAGCATGACATCAGCTAGGATTTTATCCCTTTCTCACGTTCTCCTCTGCTTAAACTATTATCAGTAGTGAACAGGCAGTGAATTCGACATGGTTAATGAGAACACATTTTGCATGAAAGATACTAAACTCTTACGGGTTAGGTCAGCAAGGAATTACTTCCAAAATAATGAAAAAAAAAAAATAGGCTGTATTTTAATATTAAGGTAGTTACGCACTTACCTGTGCTGCTGCTGGATTAGATAATGACATTGTACAAATCTTGCCTCCATGTAGTCATAATGTTCTAAAAGGATCTCTTTTTGACCTAGATTTATAGATACACTAATTCGAGTCCGAAACAGACACCATGATGTGGTTCCTACAATGGCACAAGGAGTCATTGAATACAAAGATACTTTTAAAGTCGATCCTGTCACCAATCAAAACATCCAGTATTTTTTGGATCGTTTTTACATGAGCCGTATTTCCACCCGGATGCTAATGAACCAACACAGTAAGTAGAAATTTCTATCTGAGGAAAGTCTTCACCCTAATGAGAAACATGTTAATGTAAACATTTCTTAAAACTGTTGATCTGCTGCAGATGATTTTGTGGAACAGTAAAAAGTTAGGAACTAAATCTATGGCAAAAGTACTGGTAAAGTCTTTAGTCTAGAAAACAAGTTAATTGTAATGTCTTTTGTGTAATATGTAGGCACCTCATTCTTTACATTTGAAAAGCCTTTAGATATTGAACTATGGAAAAGTCAACCATGTTTTCTGGTAGTAGGTACCATTTTTAGCTCAAAAAAAGGCATAAACAACACTCAGTATCTTATGTGATCACACTGTATTAGTCTAAATTTAAGGCTTCTTATATAATACAGTATTGTTTTCATCTCAAACAGCCCTTCTTTTTGATGATAAATCCGGCTCAGGGCACCCAAGGCACATTGGAAGTATTGATCCTTGCTGTGATGTTGTTGAAGTAGTGAATGGTACGTATTCTCATATCCCTAATACTTCTCTTAAAGATCAGTATTTATATCTGATTGCAAGCAGTTTAGGTAACCAGTGTGTGCTGTGAAGGATGTGGACTGGTTTGTATTGAAAGAGGTGAAAGCAGTCTTATCAAAACACAAGCTTTTATAGGATAGAATTCAAAATATAAACTAGCAGTAAAAAATGTGATTGAATAAGGCCTAGCAAGTGACAGGTGAGGTAGTTCTCTGTAGTGCTGAGATTGGTGTCACCTACTGATAGGTAACATATTCCTCTGTTAGAATCCTCAGTTTGTACTGAGGATTTGCACATGCTGTGTACATGTTCTTGATTTTTTTAATGTACAGTGGTGGCAATGCTGTCAGTCCTTTGAGGCACAGGCTTAGAGGCTGTAACATCATAGCAGCTAATGCAGTTAAAAAAAATCATACTTTGTTATGTATTAAAATTAATTTCTACGGTGTTTGATACTACACTTGACATCTTTATTTAAATATTTCAGATGCTTATGAAAGTGCCAAGATGTTGTGTGACCAGTATTACTTAACATCTCCAGAACTGAAGCTTAATCAAGTGAATGGTAAGATGTGAGCTTTTATGTCTGTTCTCCTATTAGTAGCTAAACCACTGCTTTTGTTAAATCTAAAGGCTCTCATTTTTATAGCCATAATGGAACATACCAATTGATCTGTTGTGGGCTAGTTCCTCTTCATTCTCTCTTACAGGCACCTCATTTAATCTCCTGTATTGAAACTCAAATGTCATAGTATCTTAAATACTAGATTTCTTGAGTTAGTATTTATGAATTTGAGAGAAGTAAGACTAACCTGTACTTAAAGTAAGTTGCTAGAGAGTAGCTTTGTATCTCGAGTGAGGAAGTGCGGCTACTAACTGAAATGCCTGTTCTCGTCCAACCTGCCTGCGTGTGTCTGATCTCGGGTGTTCTGCTTAACCTCTGAAATTGCCTACATATAAAAGGGAGTTAATACTTGATTTTTTCAGGTTATTTGAAAAAGTGTTATTAAGCCAGTGGCAATTCAGTTTAAACACTGTTCTGAGTTGTCTGCTCATTTCTGTGGGCAGGGAACAAAATTGAAGTCTATTTATCTTGCTTGTTTTGGCATACTTGTATCCAAGTCTAGCATATAAAACTTGGATACAATGCAGAAAAATTCCATCACCCTTTTAAGTCTTGCTTGTATGCTTCCCTTTCTCTAGGAAAACACCCAGGAGAACCAATTAACATTGTGTATGTTCCATCTCATCTTTTTCACATGCTTTTTGAACTCTTTAAGGTATGTTGGTATAAACTATTTCTTCCCCTAGTAGTCTGAGCTGGAGAATAAATACTTAATCTTTAGCTAGATCTGAATGAAGTAAAGCTTTGCATAGGACAATGAGTTTTCTAAAAATTTTTTATTTGGGGAGTAACTTTGACAGTTGAGAAAGAAATTATTTCAGTTTGTAAGAGTATTTGGATGCTTTCATTTGGTGGTAAATGGGATGGGGTAAAGGAGAGACAGTAAAAGTGGGACATGAAGTGACCACTGCTAGTCACCAGCATCTAGAGATTTTATCTCTAAATCTGCAGATTTGCCTTCATGCTTTTTTGGTTGGGTGGGTGATACATCTTGAAGTAGTGAATGGGCCTCAATTGATGTGGTGTCAACATGGGGTGCAGAAATCTGGCAGCCAGCTTATAGCAACTTCTGAACTCTGCTCTTCAGAAACCTGGTGACTTTGAAAGCCACTATGTTATTCATTTTACAGTGGCTGAATTATGTTGGGCAAGATGAGTGTAATCTTTCAAGCATAGAAGAGTCTTGGCTAAGCTTATGTACTTTTAGGTGTGAGATCTCCTCTCTCCTGTTTTGCTAAGTTGCTAAGTGTATTCCTTAGAAATTAGGCTCTAATAGGAATAGGGGGTAACTGTTCTCAGCCTATGCTTAACAAGGGTATGACTTTAAGTGTATAGGTTATCAACATTCTCTGATAATAGTGACCTTCTTCTCCATAGAATTCAATGAGGGCAACTGTTGAATTCCAAGAAGACAGTCCTTCCCTTTCTCCAGTTGAAGTGACAGTTGTTCTAGGGCAAGAAGACCTGGCAATTAAGGTATCTTTTTGCCTTACTACCATATGGGTTTAATGTAATCTTTGATTGCATATGCTACCGAAAATTCTATTAAAAGAACTTCGAGCCTTTGACAACAGATCAAAGATAGTATGCAGGAGCATTCTGGCCATAGCCTCCATTTAGTGCAGTTAGCTAAATGAAAAATAATATGCTGCAAAACCAAATGTTTGCATTTGTTACTATTGGAAAGGTTTGTTCAAATAACAGCATTTTATGTACCATTCTTAGTATATGATTGTTGTTAACTTTACTCTCTCCTAAATCAGATCTCAGACAGAGGAGGTGGTGTTCCAGTAAGGAAAATTGAGCAGCTGTTTAGCTACATGTATTCCACAGCACCAAGGCCGAGAATGGATGATGGTCGAAATACCCCTCTTGTAAGATATTTTCAATATTCATGTTGCTAATAAGGCTGTTAAGTGTTGGACAGACCATTAGGTTAATGGATAATGAAATGCTGTGTCCACCCTACTGCTTTCTAGGATATGCAAAGATTAATGGGCCTCATAAATACGACTTAATGCTTTCTGAAACAGGATTTTAATATCTAGCTTAGTGGACAAAAATGCGCTTTTAAAGGCATAAACGAAGATGAGCATTCCAACCTGAGTCTTAACCCTGTTCTTCTGTTATACTCCAGTAACTCTTTATTTGGTCTTCACTCCCACTTCCTCCTTGAACTTATAAGTTATGCTAGCTTTATGGAGGCCAGCACAATTGGAATAGGCTTAGACTCTCGTTTGTCTTGATTAGCGAAAGGAGTTTGCTACTAATAATCTACTAGGAGTTTGCTATGCTAGTATTAGGAAAAATGGGGGAGGGATAATACGGAATGTAATGTGTAAAAGTAGGATGTGTAGGTAAACCCTCCCTCTTTCACGGAGATTTGTTGGGCCTTTTTTTGTTAGGTTTTTTGGTTTGTGGGGTTTTTTTTCTCTTGTGGTTTTCATTTTTTTCTTGGTCAGTTTTAATATTCTGTATGAAATTAATTAAATACTTATTTCAAGGGAAAGTGAAAAGGACTTTGTTGTAGTGTACAATCTCTGGACACTTCCCTGCTGTTTAAATTGTCTTGTACTTTATTTTTAGGCTGGCTTTGGGTATGGCTTACCAATTTCTCGTCTGTATGCTAAATACTTTCAAGGAGATCTAAATCTCTACTCGATATGTGGTTATGGAACAGATGCTATTATCTACTTGAAGGTATGTGTTTAATTTGGTTAAGTAAGCAATAAACACCATTAATGCAGTGAGGTAACTACTCAGTATCATTTTGCAGTAAACAGATTATCTGCTCATGAGTAGAAAAGTTCTCATTTTTATTAAGCAATGCCAGTGTACAGCAGTGTAACTACTGTTTAGAATTAAAGAGGTCACTTGGCTTTAACTAGTCTACTTGGAAAAACTATGAATTAAGAGTCCTCTCAGTTTTTAGTTTGTATTCCGTGAGCCAGTATATAACAAAACTCAATACAAATTACAGGGGGAAAAGTGAAGTAACAGAAAGGTGTGAACAACAGATCTGATTTCGTTACTGTTGTTTTTTTATATGGACATTCTGGTTGTCAGAGTAAACTAATCCTTAAAAAGTCTAGTAACTGGTCCTATTCAACATCTGCCAAGCAGCCTATATATGGGATTCAGGTATTGGTAATCTTGAATACCTGGCATATAGCATGCACTGCTGCTTTTATAAGTAATCTGGAAAAAATGACTACATACTCTTTTCAACTCTGTGCTTACTCATGGGAAAAACATGCTTTGAATTTCTTCTAGTGAACAAAGAACATAGTTCCCATCACACTGAAGCAGTGCAAAAGGAAGAGTTCTACATATGAGTTTCCCAATAGAATATGATTTTTATTCTAAAATATGGAAGTAGGAAAGGAACATACTTCAAAGTTTCTCCAGAATTTTGTAAATCTAAGATCTCTTCCTCATCTTTCAGGACTATCTTGAAAACAGGTTACAGGGACACTCTAAAGGCCTAAAAATATGATTTGATGTTACTGCATTTGTCCTTGTCCAAAGCTGACATAGATACTGAAACACAAACTACTGCACCTACTGTAGAAACATTTGTGTAAATAAGTTTTTGGCTTAACACTTGAAACATAACTGCATGAATTTTTACAAAGTGGCACTATTGAGAGGGAGAAACCAAGTAACTTTTTTCCTTCTTGATTTTTTAGGCCCTGTCAACAGAATCGGTAGAAAAACTGCCAGTTTTTAACAAATCCTCTTCAAAGCGTTACCAGGCTACATCAGAGGCAGATGACTGGTGTGTCCCAAGTAAAGACCCAAAGAATTTGTCAAAACAGAGTGCAGCTGTTTGAAGAGAAGTTGGTATCCAGGCACCTGAAGGGATCAAGCTGGCTTCTCAAAAAAGACTAGTGTTTGGAAGTACTCATCTACTTCCAGACAAGCAAATTCTTCAGTTTTAGGACTGGTAGAAGATAAAGATGATAAGGCTATTGCAGCCTAGGCTTTATGTTCTGAATGTGAAATCTTTCTGCAGCCTTCAGGCTGAAGAAGATAGGAGCATGTATCTTTGAAGACGATCTGCGTATAGAGGGAAAACAGACTATATTTTTAACTATGATCAAAAACTTGAATTGGTAGAGGTGTGCAATTTTGAAGTCCTTTTTAATGCTTGAATACTGATAAATGTCAGTTATGTTGGTGTATATTTTTCTCCTAGAATATTTAACGGCAGTTCATCTTATTACAGAACTTCTCAGATAGGCAACACCTATGCTTTAAAGATGTGTTTATAATCTTCGGAAAGTCAAAGATCCACTTAATGTGGCAGTCTTGTAGCAAGGCACAAACAGCATTCAAATACAGCCTGACTGGAAGTGAGGGAGCCCTGGGAGGGAGAGAGGGAGGGCAGAAGTGTTTTCCATGTATAATGAAGTCCTGTTTTTTAAAAAAAAACCCAAAAAACTGTAATAGTTCTCATGTGATACCTTGCTTGGAGAGTTGCATCACCAGAGGTTTCTTTTATGTTAAGCTGCTCAGGGAAAACTAGCCATGTAAGTCTCCTATGCATAAGGTAATGAAGAAGGAAATCAGGATAAGTTTGAGAAGTATTGGAAAGGAATGGAAAGCTACTTGGTTATAGCAGCTGTAAGTAGGCTACATCTAGCTTATATTCCTGCACTCCAGAAAGCATGTGCTAAGTAAGTCAGGATTTTCTAAGAACTGAAGTCAGAGATGCAAGTTGAATGAAAGGTTTTGGTGATCTGTATTATGGAAGCATGATGTGGGAAATGGCATGTTTAAAACATGGTCTTGTGGTTCCTTTTTGTCTTGCTGTTAGAAGTTCAGTGGCTCAGGACACTAAACCAAAGTTGCCTGTTGTATTTGTGGTCCAATACAAATTTGACACTACTTCAAAGAAGTACATGGGGCTTCTGTGCCCTGAAAGCTGCAAGGCATGCTGAAGGTCTGTTTGAAAGGTTTTCAGGACAGGTGCTGTTGAATTAGAATTCTATTCTAAGAACTGTTCTTAGCAGTAAAAAGAGCTTAGGAAAGAGTAGTTTCGAAAGGTGAACAGCACTGAAAACAACAGAATAATTCTCATGAACAGCGAAAAAATGGGGAATTGTCACAGGAACAGTGCCAGTGGGAGAGAGCTATTGGGGAAATGCGCCTTTCTCAGTAACCTGCTTCATTTCCCGTCTTCTTTGTGCATTTTCTCCCTTGTAAGCAAGGTAAACCTAACAACAGAAGTTAAGCTATTGGACATTGTCAAACTGGCCAGTCAAAGTTTATCAGGGCTGTATAATATTACTTGAAGTTTTTTTTACTAATTATCATATTAAGTGAATATGATCCTTTTCAAGAAGCTGTAAGTACAGTATGTAAAGCATCCTGTTCAGTCAGGTGACAGGTTTCTAAGATAGTTTTGTACTTGCTGGACAGAAGGCCACTCCATACTCTATCTACTGTGAATACCAAATATTTTTAAAAGGAATGTTAAAGATTGTATTTAGAAGTATTGTTGAATAACTACTGAGTGTAATGACTTCAGTACTGCATCAAGGCTGTTTTTATCCCAGGGAATAAGCTACAGTCACCAAAAGTCACCAGATCATTTCTGAGCTCAGGTCAGTATAGTACATGTGAAATGGATGATAAAAATGAAATCCCTTTGTCTAGTGTATACAGGTGTGAAAAAGCTGCCTTAACTGCCATAGTATACCTGAGTATTTGAATTGGGTACAAGGTCACAGAAAGATACCTAGGTAGTCATGGTTGTCAAGTACACACAGATTACACCTCTGTCAGCACCCTGTACTGCTTAAACAAGAGTTGAGATCTCATGGTATTCTGTCTGTAGCATAGCTACAGCTACCCCAGGTTGGTGCTAGAACATCTGCTTCAAAGCAGATTGAGGCACATGGGTGCTGTAAACACATCTGTAATGTTGCTTGCAGTGAAGTTGCAGAACACGCAGTGCAGAGAGAGGTGTGTATAGCACTTAAGAAACTCACATGGAATCTCTGGTTTTAAAAGTCTCTTAAGGGCTACCTACCTAAATACTACAGCCCCTTTATCAGCATTTACTGACTTTTTATTCCTGAAAGTAGAGCTGTAGCCTTAAGCCTTTTACTTGGATGTAGATGTTTAAATAATTTTATAATAAAATCTTCTAAATGGTTTTTGTCTTTATTTTCTTCTCAGAAATGTAGTGCAAGCAAGGGTCTTTTTATTTTAAGCCTTAACAAATAAGAGTTAAGCAAATCAACTTTTATACTGTCTTCTCGTCCAGCTCTGAAGCAGTGGTACAACTGGCTTTTATCAGCTGATTTGTCAGAGAATGGCAGTTAGCAGATGCCAATGGACTGTGCCATGATAAAACAGTCCTGTTCAACTGGTGCTTTATCAGAAGTGTGTTTGCCTGGGAATGTTCTGCATCAACCTTAATTTTAAGATGACAGAATAACTGTAAAGCTGGGTATAGATATTTCACCTGAGAGAGGAGAGGTAAAAATCAGCCAGTCTCTGACTGGTAGTAATCTACAAGTGACTGCCTTGTGTACTGAGTCTCTGAATGGTTTTTCATCTGTATGACCGGGGAGTGGATCAGATGGAGTAAGCTTTAAGCATTTTGCAATTACAGAAATACACCACTCTGACATATTGAGGTGCGTTAAGATAAACGCAGAACTATACCAGGAATGTTAGCAAGCTACTGTGGAAAACAACCACCTTCTGTGTTTTCCCCGTCACCTTAACTGCCCTGCAGACCCTAGAGACAGGACTAGCACATTTTCCCTTAGGGGTTTTACAAGTAGAAATACATATATATGCATTCTTCACCTCACCCATGGCAGGCTTGGTAGTCATGCATGCTGTATGTGTGAGCCAGGCATGCTCTGGGTGCAGCAGGGATGTACCCAACATGCTGTGTTGCCTGATGTCAAGCATCTTGCAGGCAATGTGTGGTGTTTTCATAGCACAGTGCTCGCAGGCCATCAGCTCCAGCCAAACTGCTGCAGTCCAGAAGGTGCCAGAGGTTGAAATGGGCTTTTTTCCCCCCAGTGAATTACAGAGGTCATGCACCCAACTCCTGATTCAGCAAAGCACTGGAGGTGCAGGGCTGGCTTGCTTCTAGCACGTCAGAGGTTCACTGAAGTCAGAAAGTTTACTCAATGGTTAAAAGGCATTCTGGTTTTGTAGGAGATAAGCAGATGTTGCTTTTCCTCCCCTTTCCCCCTCAATCAGGACCTTACAAAGCCAGGTTCCTGATGTCAACAGAAACCATCCCAAAGCACCCTATGTTTTCTCTTCCAGATCATTAGCTTAAACACGCACACTGATTTTGCTGCTGTGTCTTGGGCACACATCCAGATTAATCTCCCTGGAGCCTTGATACGCAGTTATTCATTATAGTCTTTTTCCCACCAGTTAACCAAGCCTTTGAATACACCAGACTTTGCCCTTAGCATGCAATAATGTCCTTCCCAGAGCATTATTACAAAACAAGATTTGCTGCCTTGGGTAAGAAGCACTAATGGACTGGGAAAATAGGGTTTTGTTTGTTTTGTTTGGGTTTTCTTTTTTCCTTTATGGTAGTGATGATGACTTAGAGAATCAGGTTATAACACCCAAGAATTGTCTGCCCTTAAATTGTTGGGCAGTGTTGGCAAATGGAAGGTAGAACTGGGAGTTTAGGGTGCCTCAGCTCAGCTAATCTGGGGGGTCAGAATGGTGAAGAGGAAGGGGCACACTTCTGGGTTAACATCTTCGGTTAATGCAACATCTTTACATTCCCTAAAAGCTGACAACATAATTTTAGATGCCTGTATACCAGTACTGTATTGCAGCCCCTATGGTGGTGTTGCACATGTGTGCTGGGATGCACTTTCAAGACAGAATGACTGAGTTGGTACCTCACATGATGCTGCTCCTCCTTGCAAAGCAGTCAACAAAGAGAAAGCAGGGCATCCCACCAAGCAGCCTCAGAGCTGCTTCTCTCCACTCACCTCACAGGGAGGAAAGGGCATAAAATCTCCATGGGCAGTCTCAGTTCTTCTCTGCAATCCTGAATGCTGGATGGCGCAGCAAGAGCTGGAACACAGTCCTGGGTGTTCAGAATATTCTGAGGCCTCTTAACAAGTAATATTTTTTTAGATGAGTGGAAAAATATGTACGGGGTATCAGGAGCTGCTCCTCATCAAGTCTCCTCAATATTCCTTCTGCAGCTATGAAAGAGAACCAAAACAGAGTGCAACAAATTCACCCATATAGAATTTGCACAGATTTTCCTGTGTCACTGCCTTGATTTGCTGTGCCTAGCAAGAAGAGGCAAGAAAAGAAAGGACTACCTTATTTCCTGCTGCGTGAGAGACATCAAAGGATGAGCCTTATGCTGCCTTCCAGGAGTCATGTCCAGTTGAAAAACTGGGCAGACTAGAGATGAGAGAAATGTATCAAGTGGAGTGACCGCCATTCCCACCATTTGGGGCTGCAGAGCATCCTCCTGGAAGGTGACAGAGAATTTTTAGTTTAGGATGGCCATACATTAATAGGATACATTGAGATATGCCTGAAAGGCTCAAATAAGAAAATCAAGTCAAAAAAAGACAATTCTTTTCATTGTTGATATAGCTTGGGCTTTATGTACTATATCACATTAGGGTACTGCACCTGAAAACCAAGAACCTTGGCATGAAGTTCGGCACACCAAGTTCAACACTTTATCATGACACTATGTATGTGTCTGTATGTATGTGCTGAGGTGCGAGTTGGATATCTAAACACCCTTTCTCATGAGCAGAATCAGGTACCTAGATATCTGAACCCTGGAAAGCTGTCAGCCCCTCCTGAAGCAGACACCTATTTCTGGACAGCTGAATAGCTCTCCTATCTTCAGTGGCAGAAATCAACTGACCAAAATGGGACCCCAGAAACTTGTGGTACATGTAGGTACCTGCGTTTAGATGGCTTTAGCAGTAAACTGGCCCTGAGCTAATTCAGCTACCTAAAAATAGACACCCAGTGCTATATGAGGAGCCCTGGATGTACTCTGTCTTTCTCTCATCTATCACTCCAGAAGACCAGAGATCTTCCACAGGTCCCTTGTCAGGTCTGCCAGTCCCATGCAAATACTTTGGAAGGACATGCTTGGCTTTCTCAAGTATCGTTGAGCATTTATGTTTAGGTAAATATCTCAAGTCCCCTTACTAGTTCTGGGTGCTTGTGCGAGGCTGAGAATACAGAGCTCAAAACAACATCACTGCTGTGTCATAGCTAATGGAACTTATCCTGCAGAAAATGCCAGTGGGATAATTGCAGATGAACCCTGCTGGCTGCTGGCACAAGCTATGTCAGCCTGGAGCTGCCTCTGGGAAGCTTGTCACCAGTGGCTGCACTTCCAAGCATTGCTGGACTGTCTGAGTTTGGGGCTGACCATGGTGCCGTGGGACTGCAGAAGACAGCATGAGGCTCATCTCCTGGGGCCCTAAGCCACACTTAACTCCACCTGGGACACCCAAATACCAACTGTTGGGTAGACTTTTAACATAAAATTAGGAGCTATCTCTGACGCAAGCTAACTGTTAAACACCATGAGGCATAGCGGCAAATCAGAAGCATTGAGAGCTCTTTCCTGAGTGTTTATTCTTATGAGTGGTTTTCTCTTCCTAGCAGTTTTACCTTCCACAATGTTCCTAGTTGATTTTTAACAAATGAACTGGGAAACAGGGTGGAATACCTGGCAGGGGTACTTGCCTTTCCTCCAATCACTGGTGTGCAGCACGATCAGTAACGTGCATTGCAAAGGGTATTGGTGACTCAGAGTCACTCCCCTGCTTACAAAGGGTATTACTGGAGGAATTCAACCTTCCTGCAGGGGTGGATAAGATGGTTTATACCGGTCTAGGTATTTAAAGGTATGTGTCATTGCTTCACAGACACTAGGAAGCCTGTTTGCTCAGGCATAAAACTTCATTTGTGTTGACACAGAAGCACTTGTTTACACTTAGTTAGGCCCTGTTATAAAACCCTCTGAACCCACTGGACAACTTTCCCTTGCTACTAATCAGCTTCGCCTCAGGTTTTACATAATTACACAATGAAGAAAGCTTCATTCAAACTCAGACCAAGGACACTCTTACATTTTTTATTATTCATGTTACTTATGGGGCTGCCCAGAAGTCTTCTGCTGATCCAAATCTCTTCATGTGCTTTGCCTCTATGGCCTTGCCCTCACCCTCCTGTTCTTCTTTTCTTCCTACTGCTGCTACTGGTGCCAGGCTGTACCCACTCTGAGCATACCTTCTGTAGCTGAAGGATGGGGACAGTACTTTGGAGGCATGTCACATTTCCAAAACTTTTGATGATTTTTCAAGGCCCCCGGATGATCAGTTCACTTGAAGGAAAAAATAAAGATAGAAATCACAGCACCTTCTGCGTATTCCCAGGCTTCTGTCCCTTGAACAGCCACATCCATGTCAGAACAGCTGGAAAAAATGGCAAAGCTCTTCACTGGAGCGCCATAAATTAATGCAGGCAGACCTTGAGGATTATATTACAAAGTTTAGTATTCATGGCTGACTGAGAAAGGTGTTTTCATCCTTCTCCTTTGCTCTGCAGCAGAATGAGAGTCTCCACCTGTAAGTATTGATGTTATAGGAGACGATGTGTCTTGACTTTAAATCTGCACTACTGCAACCAAACCAAATAGAGAAGAACTGCAGATCCCCCCATTTCTTCTTAGGAATGAGCACACCCACTGCTATAGGAAATGAGAGTTTTGGGGGAGAAGGTCTGTCCTTAAACAGCACACTCCTTCAGAGGGTACTGTTTCATTTCATAAGAACAGAAAGAAGATTCCAGCAAAGCTGTTGACAATTAAAGGCTAAAATAAATGCTCTTCACCATTTCTTTAAGACATAATAACACCGGAAGGTTTGGTGTTTTTTCAAGTGCAAACATTTCTATCAGAACAGCAGCATATTGGTATACATTATGTTCAGCTTTCACCTTTTTTTTAATAATAGATTCAGAAGCAGTTCTTATTCTCATTTTTATAGAATATGGGTATGGAATACAGAATATATTAAATGGATCAATAGGTCTTCTAGAAGCACGTCTGAGAACTGCTGATGTAATTCAATGTTTTGTAATGTGCTTCTAACATATGCTAACACTTTATTTTCTTTTTCAAGCAATAAAAAAGGTGTAATATAATGTGGGATCAACATATTACCCAGTGTAAATAATAAATATTCGAGTAGTTATAATTCATCTTTACACCTCATACCGTATCCACTGAAATCCGTGACAAGCTTCACATTGACACCAGGGAACTGTGGACAAAGCCAACATGGTCTGAGCCACTGATCAGTACAGAAGACACATACACACCTGAAGATGTCTGGAAGACAAGAAGCAAATTACTTTTTAATTCTTTCAGAGTGCAAGACCAGACAAAAGGTGGACTCACTGTGCTACTCACCATGCGGTCTGCAATATAGCATGCTTTGTCCTGGAGGTATTTATGATCAAGTAAAATAGCTGGGGAAGAAGAGGTGTGTGTGACATACATTTAGATATTCAAGACACATTGAACAGAAATGTGTATATGAACATACGGCCAATTTAAACGTACTGCATTGGCTGACAGTCCTTGCTTCAGCCCCATCCAATGCAGTGCAAACCTTATACTGGAAAACCTTGAGCCCCAAACACCCCAGACCAAAGGAAGGTCAGCTCTCAGGCTTTCTGTACAAGCCAGGTGAGACCAAAAGCCCATTCACGCTGTGGAATGGTGGTGCAGAGATGCCATTGTCTCTGAGATGTAAGTGTGCCCCTGCTCAGCAATGTGGGCAGTGTGTCCTCATGTCCATGGCCACCAAGAGCTTGTCTGGGATAAAGGGGCTTTGGCCACAACTGGAGACAGAAGGACAGGACTCTTCTAACAGCACACAAGAGTGACCGGCCACAGTCTGTGTCCATTTCACACAGCTGAGGCTGTTTTAAAAACAGGATTAAGAGTGTCCAAACCCTGAACAATGATAGTGGCCGCTTTAATACGGCTGGAAGATTATTCCAGCTGTTTGGGGCTGGGAGCCTAAGAAAGCGAAGCTTGCCTCCCATAGTCTGTGAAGCGCCAGACGCCTGGATATGAATAGCTTGGTTTAAGAAGAGGGCAGACAGGCAGCTAGTGCTACATGAAAGGACACAAAACAACACTGTAAATAAGGAGTGAATTATTATAAACCCTAAAAATACCCTTCAGGAAACACGTGGCAGCTGCTCAGTTGATGGCTGCTGGCTCTTTTGTTCTCATTACAGCTTCTCAGCCCTTTTTTTCTTATCTTTATTTTTCTGTAAGGACAAACACTGTCTGAGTATCCAGCATGGCCTCCTCCAGCTGGAGCAGGGGGCTGCAGGAAGCAGCAGTGTATCTTGGCATTGTTCTGGCAGCCTCTGGAGCAAGATGCAGGGAACCACGGGGACAGCATGTTCCCTGCCAGCTGCACCGGGAGCTTAAAAACATGTTTATGTCAAGTCAGCAAGAGCCGCCCAGGCAGGTCACGCCACTGCTCTCCCTCGCTTTCAAGGCTGCTGGAAGGAGCAGCATCAAAGTTCAAACCCATAATCGAGTCTGTTCCAGGCACTGCTGGAATCTACTCCTGCCTGCCTGGAGCCACTCACCTGCCAATGCACAGTGCACGCAGATCACCCGAAAATGAAGGGGAGCCAGAGCTATCTCTCTGCCCTTCTCCCTGCCCTGCGTTGGAAAGGGCAGCTCTCCTTGTGCTTGAGAAGGTGCCAGCCGCCGGGCAGGACTTGGTGCCATGTAATAGAAAACCCTCTCACACTCACTCCACGTCTGGGAGACAGCAGACAGTGTGTCCCAGTCAGCTGCAAAACGAGTTCCCTCCTTCGTGATCTTCTCCAGGCAGGATGTTCCCTCTGCAAAGGTCTTGAGAGGACGGCAAAGGGACAAGGTTATTGAGGGGACACTGAGTGCATAGCTCAGGTATATCCCGGAAGGACAGAGGTGAGTGCTGCATTAAGTGCCCACCAAGAAGGAACCACGATGGTGACAGCACAGTGTGCCAGGTACCAGTGGAGTTTCAGCCAGCTGGAAAGAAAAGAAGGAGAGTTGGGTTACAGAGGCACCCAGCTCTCTGCAGCCATATTAGGGTGTCTCAGCCATCTCCATCTAAAGCTTGCTAATACCATGTGTCTGCCTGGGATGGGGGTGTGCACTCTCCTGTTTAAGGTCCCTCTGAGTGTCCTCAGCTGCCCCTGGGAAGTGCAAGAGAAAATGGTTGGGTTTGAAGTCTGAACTTGCAGTCATTGTGGTGGCAAGCTGCTCTCCATGGAGGCGCTGCCATGCTGGTGGCTTAGGAGTCCTTTGTGCCTGAGGTCTTTGGGTGTACCAGGGGGTGAAGGCACACCGAATTGTTGACAGTGGTCAAATGGAGAGTCTTGTGTTCAAAGAACAATCATCAGCTTCAAGTATCAGAAGTCGCAGTTCATATCCCTCAGAATGCTTATTCTCATTATTAAATAAATGAAGCTTAATCTTTTTGGTTTACACTGCATTTGTTTGGGTTTTTTTTTCTAGTTTGCTTTGGACTTCACCTCCAGACGTGCATGACCACTCTCCCAGGTTCATTGAGACACTCAGTTTTCACCATGCAAAAAACTATGGTATCGCTTCTAATTCTAATGCCAGTTCTTTTTTTCCCTCAGTTCTTACCCACCACTGCTTAGACCAGCTGAGCTCCTACATCTCCCCTGCACAGATCCTGCCACATCTGCCAATTTCCACCCAGCCAGGCTGCACTGGTTTGTCCAGGGCAGAGGGCAACCACCACTCCAGCAGCGCAAAAAGAAGCTGTCAGAGATAAATGGCTTCATAGACAGGGCCTTTGTTGATAAACCTCAGATATTTAGAGGGTTCCTGTGTCAATAAGAGCCAAGGTTGCTGATTTATACTTCCTCCCACACCACTGAAGTATGCAGAATTTGATTTCAGGGGCAACTGGCAGGGCAAGGAGTCTCTCCCATGTTTCTGATTATAGGGTAGGAACCTCCCACCATGCTGGCAGATTAGATGCGTGAGCACAGCTCACCTCAGCTGGCGCTCAGCAAGGCAAGGCACACTGCCTGCCCCCCCAGATCCATCCAGCATTTGGATTTCATCCACCAGAGGCTACACAGCCAGGAGGGGAGGATGCACTGCTCTCACGCATCCATATCCTCACGATAATCCAGTATTACACAGCTCCAAGCACTGCTGCTGGCACTTGCCACCCTCCACTCCCAAAGCTGCTGGCACTTGCCACCTTCCCAAAGCTGAGCACCTCAGTACTGCAGCACACATCCGGAGAAACATATGTAAATATTATTCTAAACAACAGGGCTGGGCAGGACTGAAAGTTCCTGTGATAAACGCTCCAAATTACTGCTAAATTAATGCCGTAAAAACAGCAAAGCCACTGGGTCTCAGTTTTAGACTGTAATGCTGCTATTTGATCTTTAAGGTCCCTTCCAACTCTAACCATTCTGTAATTCTAGGATTCTAGGATATTCTGCAGGTCACACCAGGATCAATTAGATTCCTTTAAGATCAGGGCAATGTTTTGGTACATACTGTATGCCATCTACCCAGCAGCTGCAAATTACACCATCAGTGTATTGACATATAAAAAGAGAAATGTTACAGTTAAAAAAGTATTTGTTCTTTTCCTTGCAGCCGATCGAAGCTCCTTTAGTTGAGAAGAGTTTGACTTTGTTCATGTCTTGCTGCTCATGTGTGTTCCGCCTTCCAGTACCTAAAGGGGGCCTACAGGAAATCTGGAGAGGGACTTTTTACAAGGACATGCAGTGGCAGGACAAGGGGGAATGGCTTTAAACTGAAGGAGGGTAGATTTAGGTTAACTATTAGGAAAAAATTCTTTGGTATGAGGATGATGAGGCACCAACACAGGCTGCCCAGAGAAGCTGTGGCTGCCCCATCCCTGGCAGTGCTCAAGGACAGGTTGGATGGGAGTTTGAGCAACCTGGTCTAGTGGAAAGTGTCCCTGACCATGGCAGGGGGGTGGAACTAGGTGATCTTTAAAGTCCCAAGCAAAAGCTACCAAAAACTGCTATAAGGTGGGACAGAAATTAAAAAACACTGAAATTCTGTGTCTTTGGTGGAAGGAAGGGCAGGGCTGTGGAAGAAATGGACCCAGATGACAGGCTGGCATCCAGATTTCCACAAAGGTGTAGTTCAGAGTGCTGGCACCAAGAGGTGTGCTCACCACAGACAAGAGGCAGAAAGCATGCCCTTGAGTTCAGGGCAGTCATGCACCTTTTCCTCAGCAGTGAACTTGGAAAGAGGGTTGGCTCACGGAAGGGTTGGCTCTTTGGGAGGTAGATGTAATTCAGCAGGCTCAGCTGCAAACGGGTTTTTATGGACAGTTTTACTCTGCATGGATGTTAAAATACCTGTATTACTTTATGTCATGGAGTGGCTTTGCCCTGACCACAGTGATGTCTCTTTGTCTGCGCTCTCCAGTGTGCTCTATACCTGCAGTCAGCCCAGGCACTGCCCTGCCCTTCAGCAATGCCTGCTTTTTTGTACTGCATGAAACAATGCCCATATACTTATAGGGCACACAATTCTGTCCCCTCCTTTATAGCATGTTATTATGAAGTAGACTGCCTGTATTGCTGCTTTTTTGTTCCTGCACCTTTTTCCTCAGATCTTAGCAGTTATTTATTCTTAGTCCCTGACCAAGCAGTCATTTTTATAGGGTTATCAGGAAAGGGTAAAGATCCTTATTTTTGACCAGAATTGTATGGATCCAGCCCCCTTTCCTCCCACAAATAGACAGCAAGCTTATGACTACAGTGAGGTAGTGCAATTCCCTACTATCAATTACTACTGACATAATCTAACTCAGTGCTAATTGCAGTACCAATAGCCTTAGTTGCCACATCAATTGTACTGTTATAAGGTTAAAATGAGTTGTGATTCTAGCACTAGGCAAAAGGGTGATACCAGCATTCCTAGCTAGCCCCATCTTGAAAGAACAGAACTGAACAGCTCACCAGTGGTGTAAAAATCATCTCATGCCCTGCTGCCCTTGTTTGAAACACCTTAATTGTAACGTAGCAGCACTCCACAGGATGCCTGTGCAAGGTAAAGGACAACATGCAGCTGCCACTTGCTAAGAAAATGTTAACTGTACTAAAATCAAACAGGTCATTGGAATGCATAATACCCATTGTCACCTTTCCACTTTGTGTCTTTTGAAGCTTAAGATGCATTTGGAGAAATAGTCAGAAACAAATTTCTGAGCAGCCAACCAATTTCACCTGGCAGTTGCTGTATATAGCAATCTTTTCTGACCCACTCGTCTGCCGTACCACAGGTCCCTGCAGTTCTACAAATAGAGACTGTGGTAGATCTTTCTACTACTTTAGTATAATTCATGGGGAGGTTGAGGTGTCAGATGCTAGCCTGGCTTTGGCATCTCTGCTAATAGCATGTTCTACACTGTCATTTAGTAGAATAGCAAACCCTAGGGAGTACAGCAAAATTCTACTGCCATATCCTGAAAGTAAATGGAAATATTGCTATGTCTGACCCATATCTTGCAGCATTTTAGAAAAGCATCAGCAGCCCTTCATGAGCCCGGCAGGCCTTGCAGTGCACCAAAAAGCTGGCATGCCTCTTTGACTTCTTTGAGTTTAATAAAGGTATATAATAGCATAGGCCATCCCAGACTGTTTCAATCTTCCTTTCAGTCTTAAAGACTGAACCCTTGCATGTTTAATTTAAAGATATTTGTCCCATGAGCAAAATCTGCTGCCAAAAGCATTAGTGTGTTTTCAAAGGATAGTCCCTACATATGAATGAGCTGGGGCTCTGTGATCATTTTAATTGCTCCAGCAGTGCTTGCAGCTAAAAGTAAAGCTGCCACCTTTCATGGCAGACCAGACCTTTTCTCCTACCCCACAATATTTGTTTGTGTTCCTAACATTTAATGAAAATGGTTGTCAATGTTGCTCAGCCTGGGAGATGGATCTAAATTCATGACCACAGCATGATTCTGTCAAAACTGGCATATAGGCTGTAAGATACTGTCCCATGGAGAGAAGAAAAATGTTTTTTCATGATGGGAAGTGGTTTTGAATAAGTAAATTTGCTGATGCCAAAACTCTTACAGGAATTTCTCAGTTTCAGCTCTGATAGGCTGATTAGGGTTGAAAAACTCCAGCTGAAATCAGATCAAAGATTTTGACTGGGATGTCTTTGCAAGTCTCACACATACACACATGCACACTGATGCACACACGTGCCAGTGTGTACACGTCTAGCTGCCAGAATCAAAATGGGCATTTCAACATCATTCTGCTTGCATCTAGTCCAGAGTTTTGGTCCAAAACTTACAAGATGATGTAGCCTCATCATCCTCCCTGCAGCCCTAGGGACAATGCCATGCAACAGCATGAAAAGGGCCGAGGCCAACCATCCCCTTCCTCTGCTGGCTTTTCAAATGCTAAGGGCAGAAAGACTAAAGCATACTGCCATGCCAGGTGGTCCCAAGGCCCTGCATTTTGGTCTAGACTTTAAACCAAGATTTTATAATGTAAATTCATCTTAACGCAGTTCACTATCTATCAGAGGAGTAAGGGATGTGAAATCAGAATCCCCTCATGCTGAAGATCCTGAGGCTGTGTATTGCTGCCATTTGGGCAAGCGATGGACGCTCATCAGGGAGCTTGGTTTTGGCATGGAGGTGAGTGACATTGACTACTGAATATGAACTTAAAGTAGCAGTAATTAGCACATTAACAAAACATGTATCACACTTTAGGACCAGTCTGTATGTGGACAGTTCAATACTTATTCAAAGCCATCTTTGTGGAGACTTATCACATCTCTATGCCTTGAGCAACCCTTACGGTCTTGATACTATTGCACAAAGTAGAAGGCAGCTGAGAATATAACCTTCCCCTGCTGCCACCAGCAGCACTGAGAAACTAGCCTGTCTCAGGGACTAATGGTGAAGGTTTTAAAATGTGTTGGATGGAGGCTGAGCAGGAACTGGTCAACATTTACTGTTTCTTCTTCCAATGGGTTGATGCTTTGCAGTCTCTGGCTCCTCTTCTTGTCATTAGGCTGGCAGAACAAGCTGAAGCCTTGGAGAGTTGAACCCGCCATGCTGCTTTAGGCTTACTGACTTGGTATCTAAAGGATGACCAAATATGAATAGAAGTTTAAAGGTTTTGGAGGAAAATACAGTCCTGAACACAGTTAGATTTCAATTTCACCTACATATTCTCCCTGGATAAATTAATGGAGTTTTGAGTCAAGCTGGATTCAATCAGACATCAGGGGCTAAGTTTAAAATAATTGCAAAAGTACTTTATAAAGCAGATGACCGTACTTCCATGAACAGCTGAATTATGGCTCTGCACTTGTCCACAGATACATGTGGAGTGTCCCTGCCATCGTAGGTGTATGTCCTGGGCTCAGCAGTAGCAGTCGTTTTTCTCCTTCTTAGTAGCTGGTGCAGTGCTGTGGTTTTGACTTTTGGCCTGAGAACAGTGCTGATAACACCGATGTTTTCAGTTGCTGCTCAGTAATGTTTGGTCTGACCAAGGACTTTCTGAGTCTCATGCTCTGCCAGGGAGGAGGGGAAGCCAGGAGGGTGCAGAGAGAGGACACCTGACCCAAACTGACCAAGGAGGTATTCCATACCACAGCACATCATGCCCAGTATATAAACTGGGGGCAGTTACCCAAAAGGACAAGATTGCTGCTCGGGTCAGGCTGGGTATCGGTGGGTGGGTGGTGAGCGGTTGTATTCTCTTCCCTTGTTACTTCCTTTGTCATCATTATTATTGGT
Organism: Psilopsiagon aurifrons; assembly: GCA_025447955.1. Classification (NCBI taxonomy): domain Eukaryota; kingdom Metazoa; phylum Chordata; class Aves; order Psittaciformes; family Psittacidae; genus Psilopsiagon; species Psilopsiagon aurifrons. Next base: position 23,161 of record JAOEHY010040597.1, read on the forward strand.
GGTAGCAGCAGTGGTTTGTGTTATGCCTTAGTTACTGGACTGTTCTCATCTCAACCCATGGGACTTACATTCTTTTGATTCTCCTCTCTCTGCCTCCGGGAACAGGGGGAGGGAGGGGGAAGTGAGAGAGAGACTGCATGGTTCTGGGCTGCCGGCTGGGCTTAAACCACGACAGTTCTTTTTGGTGCTCAACGTGGGGCATGAAGGGTTGAGATAACGACAGACCTGACCAGAGTGTGTCTAATTGTATTTGTGATAAGCATTTGTTGTTTCGGATTAATAGCCACTTGTCACAATGGTGATTTATTGGCTCTCAAAGTTTTTGCTCTTGATCTCACAGTGTCAGTATGGTGTACCTTACTTACAGCGGTCAGATGGGGGCCTTGGGCTAAGGTTCTTGTTTCACTGTGCTTGATGGTAATGACTTGTAATACAGTAGACTCATTGATCATGAAACTGATCTGGCTTGTGATCCCAGTGTGGTCATCACCTCTATACTTTGGGAAGTATATAATGGAAGTGTTTAGAAATTACACACCTTTTTTTCCCTCCTCAGGTGGTCAACCTATGAAGGAGACATTCCCCCAGCTCCCGGAAGGATGGGGTTTTATTCTACGCAACCACTCACCACCTGCTGACCGATACCCAGCCCAACCTGAGCAGCGATCTAGTCCTTCCAAGTAACTGCCCCCAGTTTATATACTGGGCATGACGTGCTGTGGTATGGAATACTCTTTTGGTCAGTTTGGGCCAGGTGTTCTCTCTCTGCTTCCTCATGGCTTCCCCTCCTCCCTGGCAGAGCATGAGGCTCAGAAAGTCCTTGGTCAGAGTAAATATTACTGAGCAACAACTAAAACCATTGGTGTTATCAGCAGTGTTCCCAGGCTGAAAGTCAAAACCACAGCACTGCACCAGCTACTAAGGAGAAAAATGACTGTTACTGCTGAACCCAGAACAAGGTGATTGATAACTTCTTTTGTCAAGAATGCATGTAGCTTAAGAACATCTCTACATGTCTTAAAAAGCACAAAGACAAAAACCCATAATCTTATTGCTATCTACTGAGAAATCATTAAGGACACTTATAACTAGTTAATTCTTTGTACCTATCTGTGCTTTAAATATTCTAATCATCTGTGAAATGCAGTGGAAATGTCTCAGATATGGCTACATCTCTACTAAAAAGCCAAATGGCAAAAAGCAGCTCATTTCACAGGAGACACCAAACAATCCTGAAAACAATGTTCTGTCATTTTAGGTCACGACAATCAAGTGTGCAGTGTAGAGGTGACATCCCAGACTCTCATTATTTCCACCTGCAGCCACCCAATCTGTTGCAGGTTTGAACACGTAAGAGCATGATCAGGAGTTATATAACAGTATGAAATTTCAAGGCATCTGCGCTAAGTCAGAATAAGACTGTGCACTCCATAAATTTAATAAATGATGAGCTTATTATGAGGTAACATGCCTTATGCGAGCGACTTCATCCAGTGTGTGGGAATAGGGTATAGTAAGAGAAAGAAATGCTAAAAGGTAAAAATATTAAGGTTTGCTTGTTGTTGGTCTTTCTCACTCCAGCAACAAAAGCAATTAAAGTGCATCAATCAGGTCTTTTTTCTGTGATAGGGATGTTCTCCAGTGTTTTTAACAGCTTGCAAATTCCTATGACTATAATCAGCTTGATCCCACTGTGCTCCCTGTCAGATACCACAATGGCTATAATCTGGCACCTGCTTGGTACAAAGCTTGCGAGTGAGGCTGGGTGCCCACAGAATAAAAATTAAGTGTGTTCACTACAGAGGGGGAGGATCAGTGAGAATTTAGGAGCACTGGTGACAGCCTTTTTTCTTCTCTCACAGGAAGAGAGTCCTGACTATGACAGATCAGAAAATGCTGCTATTGTTCTGCCTTAAACCTCCCTCTTCCAGATGCAGAATTTCACTTCCAGAAGCATCCAGCACGAGGGTGTGTTCCAAATAAAATCAGCTACCTCCATCTGTCTCTTCTGGACTACCCAGCTTGCCTCATTGTCAGATTGTTCAGAAAGCAACATTTTCTTGCGTTGAACAGTTTGAACTTCATCTTCCTCGTGCTTTACATAGGTACATCACCTAGGAAAGCAGTGGGTTTAGACAACCTAAGCTTTTTTTGTTCTTCCAAATTGCCTGGTTTTCCTCAGTGCAGAATTCAGTGGACCCCATTGACCTGGAACTGCCTCAAGTGGATTTTTCTGTAGAAAAACATCCCCAGAGCCTGATCGTTCTCCCCTGTAAATTACTATAGTGACTCTGATACAGATATCTTTGCAGCACTATATGAATCCTTCATCAGTTTAGTAAACTAAAAGGACCTATATTAAAACTTCTTCGTACAAAAAAGCGTTTTCTCATGGTCTGCGTTGTCTTTGAAATTCTCCATTAGAACTGGAAACTGTTAAATAGCAATCTACATTGCTACCTAGCTAGACATAAACAGACCCATGCATTGGATTCTCTCCTAACACAGCGAACAGGCTTTGATTCATGAAATCTGAGATGAAAAGAAGGAGAAGTGATTTATAACACTAAATAATCTGCATATTTCTTCAAGTGCTGTTACTGCCAGTTTGTAAGACACAGAGATACTGAGCAGCTTGGCCTCTCTTGTCCAGTTAGGAAGAGCCTAAAGTGCTGTGGGCTCTCTTGGGAAGAGATAGTAATAATAATGAGGAGGACTGACAGCTTCACAGCCAGAGATGCTATGAGAAGTCAGGAGTTACTGCCTCCCAAAGGTGGCCATGGCTTACCTCCCTTTTAACAGAGCCCCGAATTGTCAGGGTCTAACAGGAACAGCCCAGAATGATTGTATCAAACTAAAAAATGGAAGAACAATGGGGTTTATCTGTAGGTCAGATAACATATTTGCCTTTGATATGGGATACTTGGTGTGTGAACTGCCACTGTCCTGTATTTGATCCTCCTGGAATGGAGACAGTAGCTTGGTTGAGAGTAACATTTTCCTGCTGAGCAAGGAAACTAGCACTGGCAGGTCCAAAAGCCTCCAGCAGTACAAATCAGGGGGACAGGAGGGTCTATCACATCCCTGCCAACATGTCTGCATCTTGTTAACACCTTCCAATTAAGGTGGTATTCCTCTCACCTGCACTTAACTACCCAAAAATGAGGTGTATAGTCTATGTTAGCAAGCTAGGTTTCTTTTAAAGCCACTGAAGAGAAGGTTCATGTTCCTCTCAAATCCAATCCAACACTATCCTGAGGGATATATGGATGCTGTTCAGGTTGTGGGAGCAAGTCCATTCTTCCTCTGTTCCTTCACACCGGGATATACATTTATCATTGGTCACAGTGAGAGGAGAAACAGAGACAGCATCTGCTAAAAGCTACTTGAGCATGAACATCAGCATACAGAAATTTCAGTGCTGCAGATTTCAATCCTATTCACATACTAAGATTGATAATGGAAAAAATTCTTACCATTAAAAAGGGTGTTATTATGACAAAGCTTTATAAGATACAGACAGGTGAAGTGAACAGTGAACTAACATTGAGTTGAGAGTCAATCCACAGGAAAATATGGAAATTACTAAAATCCTGTCTGTGGTCACGATTCAAAGCAGTTTTTCTATGTCTTTCCGGGAAAGCATTTCCATTACTCTAATAAATGCCCTATGTTTTGACAATACCCTTACTAATTATGGTGAAACAGTATCAAAGGTTGTGAAGATTGAATCTAATGCTATCTAGCAGGCAATGGAATAATAACCAAAGGAAGAAGCAGCAAAAACATTTAAGCCAGGATGAATGGAAGTATGTGTCCCCATTTTTGTTTGGAGCAGGGGCCTTCCTCATCACAACCTGCAGCTGCAATTCCTCAGTGCAGGGAAAGGGCAGTTCCAAGGAGAGCCAGTAAACCCCAGCCCAGTTTCAGGCTGGCCTGCAACTGTAAAAAGTGAAGGGTTATCAAAAGTCAGGATTGTGCCTGGATCTCCAGCACCCCACAGAGCCACATGGATCCAGGAAGGGAGATGCCAGTGCCCACTCTGCTGCAGCTCAGTAGATGATTCCTTCTGGTTCCAGCAGCAAGTATTTCTTCATTGACAGGGGGATGGAGAGCAAAGGAACATTTCTGTGGCACCTTTCTGACAGTATTGCCCGAATAGCACATCTGCATAAATGCATGAGTGACCGTGGCGAATTGCTGCACACAGCGAACAGAGAATCATAGAAATCCTTGTGCCGCTGTAAAAGAACACAAGTGTGGTTTAGGGTAATAATGCTGTTTTCCTTCCCTCTGTTTCCCCTGCCCACATGCAGCCCTTGGCAGAACAAGATAAGAAGCACAACCATCCTGCTGCTTGGAGGCACACCAAGCACTAGGGAACTTAGTTTAGCCAAAAGCCTGCACAGAATTCTTCTGCTTGCCTCAAAGATTGAGTGTTAAGTTAAAGACCACAATGAAATCTTTAGGTTTGGTATGTTTTATACCCAATTGTTGGAGGTGGGGGTTCCTCTGTGATGGTAGCTCTGACCTGAATGCTCAGGGTCAGTGCATGTGGAAAAGTTAAGCCTCTAAACCTCACTGTAGGCAGTGAGAAAGTATAATGCCAGCATTACTGATGAGTTCTCTGGGGCTGTGAACAGCAAAGTACCTTTGGTGTTACTCATTGCCCCAGCAGCCTTTTAGAGTAAGTAAAATTGCATTCCCACGAGGAGAAAAGTGCAGATGCTTTGAAATGATGTTGAAATAAAAGCAGCAAACAGTAAATATGTGTGACTGTGTGTGACTTGATCTTGTTTTATAATGTCGCTACTTGACAGATCTAGTCACACATATTTTCTGGTACACTTTATGAATAGAAAAGTATGGATTTGTGTCAACAAAAAGTTTTATTCAATTTCGTGTCAAATTCAGCAAATGGCTTTGACAAGTAAAATGAAAATCTCAACAAAGAAATAGAGCAACTGTGGACTTTTCCAAATAGGAATTTTCCAATATTTCAGATTAATTTTTTTGTTTGAAGACAAATTCTTCTTCTTGTTGTTGTAAATAAGGTGAAAACAAGACATTTCACTTTCAGTTTTGTGTTCCCCCAAATAATTTCTTTTTTTTTCTTTTTTTTTTTTTTTTAAAATAGATGTGACCCCCAAAAGCCTCATAGTTCCTCAGGTGACATAAGTCTGCATTATAGTATGGATGGAGTTCCCTAAATGTCACTGGAAATGTATAGGAGATATTGGTTCACATAACTTCTGCACTGATTTGAAAATCTCAAAAAAGCCTGGTATTAATAAAAAACTAGGTTTAAACTGGAATATTGGGACTATGAGGATTTCTGAATTAAAGGGATAATTATGTCAAAGTGTGAAGTTTGTCCCACAGTTTTGCCTTTTGATAACAAACGTCTTTTCCTCTTTGATCTCTTATTTTTCATTTAAATTCTCCCTTGTACTTGCAGCTAACCAGTCCTGCTTACAGAACCCCAACCCATGCAAAGCATCCCGAAGATACATGATCATACCCGTGTAACAAGGTACTTTTACAGCATTTGTTGATCTAAACAACATATACATATACAGATCAGAAGAAAGACCAATGACAGTCAGAACCTTTGCACTAGCTGAGTGCAGGGACTGCTGAGCTCCTGCACCACTGCTGACAGGGGGTGTCCATAGAATAATGGTGCAATGAAAACTTCTCAAAAAAACATCTTCTGTGAGTGAGTGATACACTTTTGCTAAATGAGTGGTATTAAATGAGCAAGTCCTGAAGCCTCTGAGTTGCTCTTCTCTTTCAAAGGCATTCTCACTTTTCTGTGGTGGGATATGGAGAATGCAGATAATGAGCTTGGATTTTACTTGGTTACAACTCCTTAAGAGCTTACCTCAAAGATATCATCAGGTATGGCTGCTTTCCACTTCGATGTTGATTTGATGTGCTCATAGGTATTGACAACAACCTCCACAGCTCTGGGGTGGGAATGACAGGCTTGTAGCACCTGGAGGCAGGATGGAAAGAGACTGTGAGTACCGCTGAGGAGCTGGGGCTAGCCTGGATTGTTGGCACTGTGCAGTGGCAGACTGAAGCAGACACTGTCAAAGAATTACAAGCAGATAAGGCTGGAGATACAAAAGACACAAGCCCTGTCTACACTAAGAGCAAGTACAGCAAGAAACCCCAGGCTAGCCCTCAGTGAACCCCAGTTTAACACTGTACAAAATACTGCCTTAGATCTCCAGAGCAGTTTAGCTTGCTGTCAGTGTGTGCTTCATTACCCAGATCTGGAGATAACTTGCTCATAACTGGGTTGAGTGACTCAGCACCAGAAAAAGCCAGGCACAAAGTCCTTGCTTCAGCACAGGAACAGAAAAAAATCCCATCATATGAATCAAAAATGCATTGTTACAGGAAAGTTTAAAAGAAGACTAGGAGATAACACAGCTGAGAAGTAAGGCTTCCAAGCCACACAAGATCCTGAAACAACTGCGCTGCCCAGTGACTTTAGCTCAGTAGGAAAAAACACCAGGTCTATTGTCACTCACACTCAGGGAATATCAGTTTGTATTCACACCATACGACGCAGTTTCATCTGACGTGGTTGACAGGCTTTCACAAGCAAAACTGCAGAACATCTGTCTAGGATAAATATCATCCTGCATATTTTACAGATAGGCAAATGGTGGTTTGGAGGGGACACCCACTCCATTCAACAGGAGAAAGGTGGTGGCAGGAAGAAAACATCCCAGACCTGGTTCTCAAGCAGGCTCTAGAAGACTAAGCATTGCTCTGTTACAGATGGGGCAGCTCATACTGCACTTAAGATGGCACAACCAGAAGTCTGGTCTTTTATTCAAAGGTTTCTGGTTGTCCAGCTTGTTAAAACTACATATGCATTGGAGGAGCTGCAAAGTGTTTCTCAGGGCACCGGAAAATAGACAATAAGTCCTGACTATAGCAAGCTTGCTTAGTTGCCAGGTATCAGACTGTCGGCTACTTCTGTCAGTGCCTTAGGCTTTGCAGGTGTTTGGAAGTGCTCTGGAAGGGATCCAGAAGTTAATTTTTTTTTTTTTTTTCATATTTTTCACCAACTGTGAGCCCAGGCCCAGCGTTTCCCCTTAATTTCTGATATTTCCTAGGAATAAGCCAAAGTTTTACTGAAATCCATTTAATATTGAATAGATTTGAATAGATTTTTAAAGGTCAGAAGTGACAAACTGAACCAACTATTCTAATCTCCAGTCTTTGGTAGAGGCCATGCCAGTTAAGCCTGTGTGAAGCCAGGTTTGGCAAAGCCGTATAGGTTTTCTGAAATGAGAAAGTGAATCAGCTCTGAAAAATTAGGGCTGAACCAGCATTTAGAGTTTGGGTTGTCAGTTTGGTTAAGAATAAAAATGGGATCTGGGTCTGGTTTCTGGCATTGGCAACTATAGTTTCACTTCAGTTTAATAACGCCACTCTCACAAAAGGTTGCCTCACAAGGTTTTGGGCATTCTGGGCCCCAAGTTTACATGACTCCAGCAAATCCAGATAGCAGAAAGCCCTGAAGTTTGGATATCTCATCACATTCCTGTTGAAGACATCACCTCTCTCCATATCCCTACTGTTCAAAGGCATCCTTAACCTTGTGGAATTGCAGAGGATATATCCTAGCTGCGCCATGGTTCAGTAGCAGCTGGTAGCAGATGTCAGGCTGGGCAGCTGGCCGCACAGACGTCACTTTTATTATATACTGTAGGGGTGCACAGCCATTGACATCCATGATGTTTGCTTCTGCTCCTGCCTCCAGCAGCATATGCAGCAGGACATGATCACAGTTCCAGGCAGCTTTGTGGAGTGGTGATTTGAAATCCTCATCACGAGTGTTCACTTCAGCTTTATAGTCTAACAGCATCTGACAGATTAGGTGATGATCAGGGCTGTATATCTGATCCTTATAGTGAAGGGCCCAATAGGCAGCACAGGCCAGGGGAGTCTCCATGTAGGCATTGAGTGCATCAATTTGTGCTCCTTGTTCCATGTAAAAGGCCACAAGCTCTGGGACACCCAAACGTGCAACAATGTGTAGAGGAGTCTCCTCATCTTGGTTGTTTGTTTTTATGTTCACATTTGCTCCTGCCAGAGAAAGACAATGGGAAAAAATTAAGGCAATGAAATCCTGGTTTAGCTGTGTCTCTGCTTGAGCCCTGCTACCCAAGGAGAAGGTGAGTGTGGGCAACTGGCAGGAAAGACGCACACGGAAATGCATATAGCTAGGACATGAATTCTGCATTTCTTATGTCTCCAGAAAAACCTTAGAAAAACCTTAGAAACTTCAGGTTCCTGGATCCAGCTTCAGATGAGATAGCTCGGTTCAGAGCTGGCAGAAGACCCCATCTGAACAGTCTATTTTGGAGCATGAAGTTCCCAATCTCTGCATAAAATGCTCTTTTCCCTACGAATTAAGAGCTGAAGGGAAAAGTAGACCTTTACTCCTGCTCCAGAGCTCTGCTCTATACCATGAGCACGTTTCCTGAAGCACCTCGGTAACCGCACACCTGGTAGAAAGGGTATTTTATGGTAGACCCACAGATGATGTAAAAACCCCATTGCCGAGATCCCCATCTTTGGTCTGGATGCCATTTCCCGGCGACTCGGAGGGGGCACTGATAGGTCCGCGGTGCCTGCGCCCAGCGGCTGCCGCAGCTGAGCCAACAGCACCATCTGCTGAGCACTGCGGCGGGGCACGGCCGCGGCCGTCGCTCCCAGCGTCCCGCCGCTGGCCTTAAGGAACTCAAATCACTGCAGGAATAATCATAGAATCACAGAATGGTTTGTGTTGGAAGGGACCTTAAAGATCATCCAGTTCCAACCCCTTTGCCACAGGCAGGGACACCTTCTACTAGAGAAGGCTACACCTTCCAACCTAGCCTTGAACGCTGCCAGGTATGGGGAATCCTGTAACATTGCTTATTAGGAAAGAGGGAAAGCTGGTGAGAGCCCACTCCCCAGAGCAAAGCAGGACCATTGGCAGTGTACAGCAGCAGCGGGGACAGAAAGCTAGACGAGGGTGAGGGGCTTCTTCCAAGGTGGAAGATGCTGAAGGTGACTCGGTGAACAAGGGCTCCTTCACCCTGGGGCCCTGGCAAACCATCAATAATGTACTCATGCAAACTCAATTGCTCACTGTATGGCCAGCCCTCTTCTCTCCGGGCTGATGAAAGCCCTCACATGCCCAAACTTACACTAAGACTAAGGACTGGGAGGAAGGAGGAGGAGTCAGAAATTGCATTTGGGATGGAATTACTAATGATCTTTAACCATTTTGAGTGTTGTGTTAGATGTCCATGAGAATATCATCAGTCTAAGTCTGGAGATGGTAAATGAACATGGGATCAGTTTTGTTTGGCTGGCTAGTTGCCCAAACCAGAAGTGGTTAAACTGCATTTACCTGAATTGGCTCAGTTTGACACCATAAAGTGGACTTGGCAGGGTGGGACATGTGTCTTGGAGACTTTGTTGCAGGGACATTGAACAAGCCCCTGCTTTGGCTGTTGGGTGGTGCTGCCATGAGAATGTGCACCCTGACACATTATGCTCCAGACCTGTCCCGTTTTGTCTGAAGTCTCCATATGTCGCTGTTATGGAAATTCAAGTTTATTGAGTGCTTGGGGACAAAGGGTGGCTTGTAGAGTAGTATTCTGTTGTTGATTGCTGGGAGAAGAAAGCCTACAGAATACATCCTTTCATTTGCATTCATTATATGCTACAATTCATAAGAGTACATTTGACTTTTAAGCTTTTCCATGGTAGAAAACTCAACTCCTGCTGTCAGGACTGTTTGCTTTGGGCAGGATGCAACTGGCAGCATTTGTCTTCCTTTCTATCAAACAAAATAATATATATCTTTCCAGCAGAAGAAAACTGATGTGGTTATTCAATTAGGACTGCAGATTGCCTTGCCCACAAAGCGTACTTTGGGGCTCTGCATCTCAGGGAAAGCCTTCAATAACAACACATGTAGCAAAAACCCCAAAACAAAACCATTTGTATTTGCCATGGCACAGTGTGATAAATAGGGAAATCTCTTTTTTCATAACTCAAGACTTGAACTGCCTGACCTTTCTGCATCTTTTATGTATCTTCTACTGTGTCCTGAGTCATCATCCTTGCGTTAAGAAAATAGTGTGAGACACCAATATGTTTATCAAGGAATTATATGTATTCATAGTTTCATTTGTTATGGATTATCAGTAGTGCAATGTATCTTACTTTGGGAAAACAAAAATCTCACATATATTTGCCTTTTGTTTGTTTGTTTGTTTTTTTCCCCTGTAATCCCTGCACAGATGGAGGGCTTTGGCTACTGACACATGAAAAGACAGTATGAAAAAATGCGTCCAGTTTTTCCAGGCCAGGTCTCAAAAAACCAAGCATTTGGAATAATTTCACTGAGATCAAAGAAATTTGAACAAGAAAGAAGAGGAGAGGGGTACGCTTTTGTGTAAAAACATCTCAGTAGTTTTCACTGTGATGATGAAGACAGGAATCAAACAGAGAAATAGAAACTCCCTGTTTCAGAGGAGCTCTTCTGTTGAGGGACTAACTGATCAGTGGGCTGGAGGCACTGAAATGGGAAATTGATCCTGGAGTAAGGGCTGGTGGCCAGCAAGAGGGAAGGAGAAATGGGGTTAGGAATTAGAATGGGAGAAACTTCTTCTGATCAAAGAGATGGAGAAAAGGAGTCTAAGATGAAGACATGGGTCAGCTGTAGATGGAAGGGGTAACTACACATGTTCATTGACAAATTGGCTCCTAAGAGAAACCACAGGTCATGCCCACCATCTCTGGCTATGCCACAAGAGATGCTCCAGAGCTTTACCTTACCTCTCAAAATGAGCTGCTGGGCACAAGGCATGGATGTTCGTGTTGTACAGAAGTGCAGGGGGGCCAGTCCACTCATTGAAAAGCAGTTCAGCTTAGCTCCGTGGTTGCAAAGGATCTTGAGACACTCAACGTTTGCCATTTCACATGCTATGTGGATTGCAGCTTTTCCATTAGGCCGGCAGTTGATTGTAGCTTTGTGATTGAGGAGGACCAAAAGACTCTCCAGATGTCCATACATGACAGCTAGATGAAGTCCAGTTGCCCAGGATATTTTCAGTTTGTAGCTAGGCAGCCAGTACCCTGTACAAAGCAAAAAATGTGTCATCATCCTTGGCACAGACTAGACTTTGGGCTATCCACCTACTGAGAAGAATTCAGGAGGAAGGAAGAGTTGGAGTTTTGCTTTAATTTACTGCAATTTCACCAGCTACAGCATAGTGCACACAAAGTTCTCGCAAGCAAAACTTCATTTTCATTAAGCACTTTAACTATGTGTGTCAAATAGCCTGCCTTTTGGGGAGTAATTCCCATCTAGATGTACTCTGAAGTCAACTTTTGGTTTTCTTGTGACCTGTGTAAACTGAAAAAATTAAAAAACAAGATGCTTAGAGGGTTTGAAATGCCACCAGCTAAAAAATAAGCAGGAAATGGGATCTTCAGCATGCCAAAAGCTGAACAAAGATGGCACTGGAATAAGAAGGCATCATTTACTTAGGCTAGTGACTCAACATATAGCTCATCCTATGGTTTCTGCGTGGGAGATAGATAGAAGGATTTTGCATGTCAGGAGCTAGATTCAGACCTCCAGTGATGTATTGCACACAGATGACCCCAGCAATGTGGTTGCAGCTGTATCACAGACCTCCTGCCAACTACTACCCCTGAGGAGCATGAAGTGAGGAATTTGGATGCTGATTTAAATTAGATAGAAGAGCCAAATAGAAGCAGTGACATTTTAGCATGAAATTTGGCTCCACAATATTTGGATTTTTCTCCAAAAATGTCACAATTATCTTTTTACTTACAAACAGGTGTAAAACCAAATACTTAGATATTTGTTCGCAGAATGGACTATATGCTTAATGACTGCACTGAGACAGTCTCAGAAGTGATTACTATAATAATTTAAAAAAAAAAACCAATAAACACAATAATAATGTTCAGAAGGGCAGGAAAAATCTGAAAGTTCTTCTTTTCTCTCTCTCTTTTTATTTTATTTTTTAGCTACAGCAGCTGAATCTTAGCTAGAATGTGCCTATAAAATTTTCTGGGTTTGATTTATCTATTTCTCCTTGGAAATGTGCCTGGTTGAATACGGTTACCATGTAAAAGACAGAAAAAAACCCTAAAGATGTATAATGAGCTGACATTAATTCATACCCTCATTTTTGAATCTCTAGTTGTATCTAGTTTTTCAACCTTAATGTCTTATACATATAGTTTTTACAGTGTTCATGTGTGTTTTATTAGACAGAAGATAGAGAGGAAGGAAAGAGGTAGATCAAAACAAAGTGCTGGTGGCAGGGAGAAGCTTGGGTTAAAGGTTTTCTTCCCTTCTAGTTAAACTGCAGTATATTCTGAAGTAGATGCCAGTAATGCAGTTCTTGTATGCCTCTGAAAAATGCTTTATTTCCACTGGAAGTTTACAGATATAACAGCAGCTGTACATCCTGCTCTGGCATGGCTGCAATGACTTGTTTCTGGTCAATATAAGCATTTATTGCTGCCAGTGTGTGCGATGTCGGGGGTGAGAAACTGTCTACAGACCACAGCATCCACTCTAGGACTGAATTTTGGGGACTACCTAACTCAGTCCCCAAGGAACCCACGCTTTGAATAGCAACAGCAGGCAGTCCTGAGGCACCTGAGTGCCCAAGAAGGGTGCCAGTCTTCTCTGCAGCTACTCAACCCCCTCTCAACCCACTGACTATGCAGCTTACACTGCAACTCCAGTAAGACAACCTTTTCATCATATGCCCCCAAACTGGGCACAAAGTAGATGAACTACATCCCAGAATCTATGCATATAGCAGAATAAGTTTCTTGAACCACTTCTCTCTCTGAATTCACAAGCAGTAGTCCCCTTTGTTACTGGCAAGTTGTGGACCATTGCTGGCTAATTCCTCAGAGAGATGGGCCTCACATTTATGGCCAGATGTTAGCTATAACACCATGAAAGTGGTCCTCATAAGCCAAGTTATCACTTTATATAGCCACAATATTTCTGCCAGAGACCACCATTTTTTTTGCTTTTCCTGTGCTGGTGCAGGTGAGCTGTGATCTGACATGCTGGGGGAGCATCTCCTGTGTCCTCTGCCCAAACCTGCAGACATCTCTGAGCCTAGAGGGACAGGGACCAGGCACTGAACAGGAAGCAGCCATGGGCTCCAAGAGAGGGCTCATTTAGCTTGCTTGTTTCTTTGGTTAGAAACACAAAGAAGCCATGGTGCATGATGCATGCAAGATCAGTGTCCTTGGGAGCTCCTAGACTTTTTGGAAGAGAGGAAGCAAAGACATTCTGTCACCCATGGCATCTCTCATCCACGCCATCGCTTAAGGCCTATGGCAAAGCACTGGCTGCCTGCAAGGTGAGAAGATGGGCTTCTTTTTTCTCCCCATTTCCTCCTCAAGGAAATTCCCTTCTCATATCACACTTACCTAGGATAAGAGATCATATCATATTTGGATATCATATCCAAACTTATCTAGGATTCTGAATAAAAACTTGCACAAGACTTGATATAGTGCCTCCTGCCTTTCAGACAAAGTGAATATACTGCTGTGATTTAGGCCATAAGGTGCATTTACCTCTCTACTTTTTAGAGAAAGGAGACACTTCTCCAAAAGAGATAGGTTAATGATTACAGTCAAACGATCTACAATTTAAAACCTATGCATTCATCCTGTAATCTCAAACCACAATGAGAATGCATCTCAGCCTGCTGAGGACAGAAGAAAAGGTCTTTTAAGATATATTCATCACTGTGTGGCTAAGTTCAGACAGTCCCCAAGAGAAGTACACTGTGACTGCATCATCTTCATCCTAATGAAATCAAATGAACATGATCCATCATTAAGTTAAACACAGAAAAGGAGAAGAGGTGGGATGCTGTACCTTCTTTATGTCACAGAAAAGGAAGAGCATTTGCTGTGCTGCTGGCACTGGGGGTATTTATCCTCATGTATGATTAACTTCTGGCAGAGGCTAGTCATTATTGTATTCTACTATTCTACCAAGTAGGTCATGAAGTATGTTGATTTTAGCAGAGATCAAACTTGGTTTATTGCTTTGAGTTGTAAGTTTTTGGAAACTCAACCAGTCTCTGGCTGAGAACTGGCTTAGGGTTTCTACACTCCAAAACAGATGTCTTTCCTGGTTGTGTTTTTCCAGATGATTTTTCTGTTTTGATAAATTAGTACATCCTCATTTTCTGTCACTTTGAAAAATAAATCTCCTCCCATCCAGCAATATCCAAGGTCCACAGGATTTCATTCCCTCTCCTGAGCTAGGGAGAACTCACTGTACTTCTACTGTAAACTGAAAACGGAAGACATTGAATTTTTATATTTCTAAATCATCTGTATATGTGACTGGCTACATGCAAGAAATGAATATACCACGCCTGGCCCGCATGTGTCTATTCTGGGCTTTGCAACTGAGTTCTCTGTGAAGAAATAGCAAAAGACTCCTCTTTCTGGAGTGCCCTGGAGCTGCAGCAGCTGCCTCAGTGGCACAGAGGCTCAGGCTGCTCTCTGTCCTGCCCTCCACCATGCCTGGTGGGTACAGCTGATAAGCTCCCCTGCTGCAGTGACTGCAGCTGTACGAACATACTGAGACATTACTGCCTGTGAATCAGCTTACTCTGCAGCTTCAGGAGAGAGAAAAGGCCACAGGTTCTTAAAAATCACTCAAACCCACCTACTTCCTGGCTGGTGAATGCTGCCACATTTACCTTGTTTGTAGGATGCCAGAATCAGGTTTTCATCTTCCACTTCAAACACTGTGTCCACGTCTATTTTCTTTTGGCTCAAGAGCTCTTCCAGTGTTTCAAAGTCATTGCACTTCAGGGCTTCAAGAAAAGCCTTTTTCACCAACTTCGCAGCTGCAGCTCGAGTAACTGTCCTCTCCATATTCTCTTCCTCCTTGCATGTCTCCTCCAGATCCATTTCCAAATGTATTTGCACTGTGAAGAGAGATACACTGAGATCCCTATAGCACTGTTGCATGCTGAGGTTCCCAAAGACCTGAAGGTAATTTTATCACTCAGTCATGCTGATCTGCTTGTTCTATTTATATGAGGAGCAAAATGCCACTCTTAGATATCACCACACTCTTTTTATGAAAGCGAGGACAGACACACTAGCAACAACACCAAAATAAGAGTTATTTCCATGGGCCTTATACATATTAAGCTTCATTATCCACGTGGTTACCCTCTGCTCCTGCCATACACTTACATTAAAAGGCATTAGCCCCGGGTGTTGTTTCTCAGCTGGAGAAGCACTCACATTTCCTTTCGTAGTTACCATTGCTGATTTATTGACTGCAATGGAATGTGATGCTCAGCCTGCAGATGCCTTTTTAACTAGTGCATTTCAGAAAAAAGAAATTAAAAATCCCCCAGGCACATTTCCTATGGGAGGCACTGCACCCTTTCCCAGAACAGTATTCCACATGGGAGCCCTGGTGTCATTCCTCCAGCCATCAGGTAGGGCTCCACAGGAGGTACCCTGATCTGTAAAGCCCCAAGGGAGCATCATGTTGATCTCGCCTGGTTGCCTTAATACCCTGAGCAGAAGGATTTACGTAGTTTGCTCAGGGGTTGCAAGCAGTGCTCCCAGGAAGGAGAAGCACTGCGATGAGGGGGTTGCAGAGCTGTACTGCTATGTTGGGTGGAGGATCTCACACACCACAGGGGGCTTACATATGAGTTAACTTAGGTCCAATCACAGGAGACTGCATGTGTCCATAGGGTCTTCTCCTTACTTTGCCCACCCTTCATCTAAACTGAGATCTCTCTCTTAACTGCATCACCCACTGAACACTTCCCCTTTCCTCCCTTTCCTAGCTGTCCTCGCCAGCCCTGTCCTGCATTGACAGTAGTCTGTGAAGATGCAAATCCACACATGGCTAGCATGAGCTTCTGCCATGTATCACATGTATCATGTGGAGGGATGGGGAGGAGGATCAAAAGAATGTAACTCCCACGGGTTGGGATAAGAGCAGTTCAATAACTAAGGTTTAACACAATCCACTGCTGATACCACCAATAATAATAATGAGAAGGGAAATAACAAGGGAAGATAATACAACCGCTCACCACCCGCCAACTGATACCCAGCCGATCCTGAGCAGCGTTCTAGCCCTTTGGGTGACTGCCCCCAGTTTATATACTGGGCATGACGTGCTGTGGTGTGGAATACTGTTTGGTCAGTTTGGGTCAGGTGTCCTGTCTCTGCTTCCTCCCGGTTTCCCCTCCTCCCTGGCAAATCATGAGGCTCAGAAAGTCCTTCGACAGACCAAACATTGCTGAGTAGCAACTAAAACCATCGGTGTTATCAGCGCTGTTCCCAGGCTGAAAGTCAAAGCCACAGCACTGCACCAGCTACTAAGAAGGAGAAAAATGACTGCTACTGCTGAACCCAGGACACCCAACAAAGCAGATGCCATCACAACCATTAGAAGAAATTTATATTCATATTTATCCTTCCTGGGAGTTTGGCTGCCAAGTGGGCTGATGGGGAAGAGTGAGCCAGGTGATACTGGAGGTCGGAGCAAACTGTGTGTTCACAGGGCCAGGCTTCTCGGGCAGCCCCATGAGCATGGAGCAGGTCCCCTGTCCACGGAAATGCAAACCACCTCTGTCCTAGAACCAGTGTTCAGCAAATGTGACTCCACCTCAATGCTTTAAAAAAAAGTGCTAATGCTAGTCTGGCATGAGCACAAGTGACAAGATTTGAACTGCAGATCTTACAGGCTTCTTGTTACCTGCACCTTTGTCTTAAACCACTATACTCCTGAAAAGTCATAGATGCAGAAAGCACTGATATATGGCTGCAATCAATTGTTCACCTCAGGTACACTTTTTGATTTGAAATGGACTAGCTTTTCATGTATCACCTTTATAAATAGTATTAGATGACGCGACATTCAATCTAGCTGAAAGGATCGTGCCAGTACATCCCATGCTGGTCTTCTGCTTGAAGGCTGAGATGCACAAGCATGTTGCTGTTAACAGATTACTGTATATCTGCTGATCCATTCCACTTGCTCTTGGTTGACAAGCAAGGTGAAGTAATTTGTGATGGCTTGGCCCTCAGTGAAAGAGAAAGCTGATTAAAATTACCTTACATCCATCACGTTCCAAAAGCATGCACAGGAACAGCACCTCAGACCAAAGGAAGCACTACAACTTGCTCAACTTTAGCAGTTTGCATGGCTTTGGTCTGACTCACTGAATTCTTTTTTTAACTTTAATGAGCTTAAAAGAGAGAAGAGAAACAATTGATAGATACCGTTAGTGTTTCCCTGTAAGCTTCATTTGCATCTAATGTTGAAAAACATACTCACATAAGCGTACTGGTGATTTTAGTACAATAAATAACCATGGGGTTTTATGTTTTACGTTGGCAAACAATCTCAAAAAGTTAGATTGACTTTTTAAAGCTTGACAGAAGAATGTCTATTAATTTTCCCCCTTATAGTTACAGTATATTTAAGAATACATAAGTACTGGAAGTCATTGGTGGGGCAAAGGGACCAATTTTTACTACGTATCTATATTTTTGCTGTGTGATTTCCTGCAGATTTCTCCCCCACTATACCACAAGGTGGCAGTTTGATTTTGAAAGTTAAAACTGCTGTCATCCATGCCCCAAGGCTGCCAAATTCTGAACATCTCATTGTGAAACAATAGCTCATCCCTTGTTTAATATAAAAAACAGTACTAGTATTTATGATATTTATAGGTTAGGCTTGAGGCCACTGTGATGGGCAGTGTGCACTCACACGCTGTATCCACTAAGAAAATCTGGTTAGCGCATTTAGAATCAATTGCCTAAATTACACAGCTAATGCAAACGCACAGCTTTACTGAGGAGAAAACTTCCACCACATGCTTTCCTTCTGCTCCCCACCGTGCCACAAAACACTCCCCTGTGCACAGGGCAAGCCACAGGCACACAAACACCTGCACTTCATGGGGATGGGATGGATCTGCCCCTGGCAAGTAGTTACAGCAGGTGAGAACCAGGTGTGAAGGAGCAGAGCAAGCAATAGAAGAGCAGAGAGCAGACAACACTCTTGGGGTGCACACTGCTTTCCAATTCAGGTGATGGGACTGTCATCAGCGGCTTCAGATGGGTTGCTGAGGACCCTCTCCATTAGGGTTATCACAGGCTTTTTCCAAAGCCCACTGAAGTCAAGGGAAGCACTTGTTTCAGTGAGCCATGCCATTTATTAGCTTGGGCATCAAGCAGCAGAGCCAAGCCAGGGAAAGCTTCCTGGGGGCAATTGCATGGATGCTATCAGAGTGGTACGTGAGAATTAAAACCACTTGTTCTGTGAGCAGAAGTCAAAGACAGCCTTAAGGAGAAAATGAGAAAAGATGTACTGGCAGGCTGTGCAGAGTGTGTCTCCTGAGGAGCCAGGGTCCCTCCATTGGCACTTGCTGATATACAGCAACAATCTCTTGGCAGCTATGTAACTCACAGCAGTGCTGGGAGCAGAGTTTTGGAGGTGAAAGCCAACATCCTGAACTCTATCCTGAGCTTAGGCAGAAAGCCAGCAAAAGGAGAAATGCTCCCAAAGGATGGTGGTGATGCAACTGGAGCAGTGGGGTTGTTCTGAGCTGCAGTGCAGAAAAGCCTAGCCGTCTCCTGCCAACCAGCCTCTTCTGCAGCAGCCTGTCCCAACAGACTTCAGTCACCAGTAGGGGTGGGCATGCAAAGCAGCACCTGCAGCATTTTCAGGGTTGTTTCAAAGGTTCTCCCCTGCATTTACAGAAGGGACCTTGAAATATTGCCTGCCACCTCCAGCTTGCCTTGCAGCAGTCACCAGCACACCCGGCTAATGAGGTTTCAACTCTGCCTTTTCCTTCCCACAGCAGGTCACTGGCTGAAGTGATAGGGAGGAATAAAGCCACTGACTGGATCATTTAAGCAATTGTCACGCAGCCCCTATGATATAAGGAAAGCAAGTGCCTGGAAAACATAGGGTTAAAATACTTTTAGCTTAATTTAGGACTAAGATAAAGAACAATGTTTGTGTTGTAAGTCTGTGGTGTGCTAATAGAATTTAGCAGTCCTACTAACACGAGTGAATTATTTCTCCCTGTCCTTCTACCTATCAGTTAGTTTGGAGACAGTGCCTCCCGAACACCTGCTAGCTTCGGATACTCTTTGTCTGCCTGTCCTGTGTTGCTTGCAATAAATTTTGTACAAAGGTCATACTGTTCTAAAACTTTGTCAGCTATCAGAAAGTTATAGATACTGCTGGTTTCAGCTAGCTTTGCGATTACCGGGGCATCCAACTGTGCCACAGGTGAAAAGCACATCGTGAGGAGAACTGCTTACTTCCCATGCGAGGAAGACTACATAACTTCACCTTGAAGACCCCTGCCCGTGACCACCGGAGGGCAGTGCGAAAGCGCCGAAAGGAGGAGACTTACGATAATGAGTTCCGCTCTCTCGGGAACCTAATGAATATGCATATTTGCGTGTAATAAATATCTGCTTGCTTAATCCCTCGGTGTGCGAGTTTGGAGGAGCGATACCCCTTGCACCCAGCACCGTAATAAACATACCTGCTTTTTAACTCTTCTTGAGTTGTAGAGTCTGACTCCGTGCATCACCTGTATGAAGCAGTCTGTCCTGCTTTGAAGCTTCACATGTTAAGGAGGGAAAGATAATGAGCATCAGATGCGTGGGCCTGAAGCAAAAACCAGATCCTTGAATTAATCCCACACCTCCATCTCTTCTGAACAGTTCATATCTTCTAAAAACACTGTTACACAATCCCCTCGTTTTGTTGTTGCCCTTACAGCGCCTTCAGCATCAGGCCAAGTCTACCACACTGCTGCCCACTCTGTGGGCAATATCCTTGTGTTGCCAAGTATATCCCTTGTTTCTTCTCCACAGCTCTCAGCTCATAAGCTGAATTAAGCACAGCCCTCCTACTTATTCATATCACACATCTTTTTGCTGATACTAATATTGACATTTTTCAGTGCTGCACATCTTTCTGCCTGCTTTAGCCATTGATATATTTTATCTGATTTTCTTTTTCCAGGATGCTGACTCTGAGTGTGAGGCTTCCTGCTTTACATCTTAGTCGGAAGAAAGTTCTTTGGCTATGCCAGGTGCAGGCTGCTTTTCCAGGTGCTTAGCTGTAACTCATCTTTTGAGAAAAGTCCTCTCTATAAATTCATCCCCATGGCTGGTTAACTTGAAACCTTCTTAGTATCTTAAGTTTGGAATCCTCCTCTCATTCATTACTGCATTATTTCACTTTTGCTCTCATTTGTCAGGGATGGGGAAAAATAGTCCCAGCTTCTCAAAGGTATTTAGACTTAAAACCCCCACATCACTGGAAATCAAATTCCTAGGAGCTGGGAATCTATGTATCTGTGACAGTCAGTGCCCATAGAAAGAGCCATGCAGGCAGCTGTGTCTCTCCTACCCTCTCTTATGCCCAGCTGCCTGCTGCTTAGCCATGGTCCCTGGCAAGGCTGGCCAGGGCTGAACTCTGACAGCTGGCCAAAGTTGAGATATTCCCATCAGGCTCTTCCCAGCAACTTTTGCCTTGCCTGCTGAAGTGAAATTTGTGCAGAGACAGGGTATGTGAGATGATTCCTATATATCAAATACGCATCAAATAAAGTGACGGGGTTTAGGATAGGCAAACAGCCGAAGTGTGAAAGGATCCCTGGGTTTGCAACTGCTCTAAAATGCCAGTCTTTCTTTCATCAAAATACCAATGTATGAAGGAATACAAACACATTCAGCAGAAGTTGTACTGGTATTCTTTGAACAGCCATCAAGCAGCCAGCTGTTTGGGGGTCTAGGGATTAAACTGCTCCTGCTCTGAAGGACTGAAGCTAAAGCAATGCCAAAATAAAGCATGTGGAAGAATCTGATGAAAGGGTGGAATGTGTGTCGGGAGAAGACACAGTACCATGAAATCATCAATGCATCACAAACAAGGCTGGATGCAGGAATGAGGAAGGTAGGGGCAGTGCAGGTCTGTGGTGCCTCCACAATCATTCTGAACTTGCATGGCTGCATCAGTGGGTTTGATTAATGTTTTCAGTCACTGCTGTTGCTGGTGGTTCCTACCCTTTCCTGATAAATCCATCACTGATAGTGGTTGTTTGTTACTTCTCTGAGCAACATAAGCTGTTAAACTTACTCCTTCAGAGCACTGCCATCTACCCTCCCTGAACCTGACAGACCAAGTCCTTAGGTGCAGAAATGACAATATAGCTATGTTACTCTAAATCAGAATGTGCATATTAGATGCTGGGTTTATTGGTACCATACTGTGTAAATCTTTTTCCAGCTGTGGGAACTCCAGGTCTTATTGACAAACACTCAAAATTTGCATGAATAACACAAGGCTGGCTTGTCCTTGATGATGTTGTGAGGAATGCAGAGCAAAGAGGGGTGGGATACATTTCTCCATCAAAGTAGAGTCTGTACGAACAAATTCTTACTTCATGGAAAAGGGTTTAATATGTTGATTCACCTGATTCCGTTAGTATAAAAGCCAAGAAAACAAAAGCAAATATTTCTCATTTAAGCTTAGAGTTGCCTTGATTTACACCAGTTATTATTATTTAAATATAAAAAACAATATAAGTTACTGCCTTATTCACACCAGTTACTACTCCAGGGAAAGAAAATAACTAATGTTAGCATTTACCTCCTGAGCTTGTGAATGACTGAACCAGTAATATATGGTAAAAATAGCAACATCTTACAGCTATTTAGATTTTGTTTCTCTGCATATTGGTGTTTTTAACATTATAGGGAATACCTGTTGTACAATTATATTCGCCTCAATAAGGTCTGAGTTCATTTACTAGATCTGTATAGAAAAATGTGCTTGCAGTATCAAAAGCATTTTATTTCCATTTAAAAATCTGTTGCCATAGTGACCAATCACAACTTTCTCAGTAGCTTTGTCGAGGAATTCGATGTAAGCTTAGTTTTTGCTGGTTTGTTTTTTCTCCTACATTCTCCAGCCAACTCCTCATTTAACTCATTTTTATTCTTTTTATAGCCTGTCCTTTTCCAACCATATTTTCAATTAAATCAGTAAGAGTTCTGAATGAGTTTAAAATAAAGATCATGACTTGGGGTCTTCCTTTTAAGTAATTATGTAAGAAAGAGGAAAATACAATGCTGCACACTGTGGGCTTTCTTATCATCAACAGATCACCCTGACCTAACATAAGAAAGCATCCTGAAGTATCGTAAGTCGTGGGAATCTGATACCTTTTAGTATCAATGTAAAAGTCATGTCGAATGTAAAGGGAATTGCTTCTTGAACTGAAAAGCACTTGGAGAAAAGCCTTGACATTTCAAGAAGACTCTTTAAAACCAAATCTTTTAAAAAAATTCAACCCACTTGTCACTCTGTTGCAGCCCAAATCTTGTCAGTAATGTACCTCCTTCTAAGAAATGATAACTTAAAGTGGTGGTTTTATTCCTGCTTGAATTACTTTATCTTCTCCAAGAGAATAGGCTAAAGAGCCTGCACATCTCTGTACCTTCTTGAGGCTGGTGGTAGATTATTGCATGGGGAGACACATAAGAACATTTCTGAAGCAAGTATATGTAGACAGGGGAGACATAGTTACTCATTTTGCCATCATCTTCCCCAAGATCAGATTTTTGTTTCCTTCAGAGGCACAGAGAACCATAAAAAACCGATGCAAAGATAGACACAAGAGAGTGAGATAGTTTGGAAGATGATGTGACTCTTACAGCATGACAGCACTCAGATCAGACAAGAGAATATTTTCCTTCCTTGTCCAAACATCAATGCCTACAGTGTAAATATCTGACTCCTGAGCTTGTCACATTGTCTCCCGGGAGAATCTGTGGAGATGCCTGTAGCGTGCAACTTCACTTGCCTGAAGATGGAATTCAAAACCAGGTCAGAAATACTCCAGAAATATTAATTTTCCTCCAGGAAGTATAAAGTAAGCCAAATACAATCTGGGTTCCTTATAACCCTCTGTAGGAGGGTACTTTTAAAAGGAAATTATAGATGTTTGTCAAAGGCAGAATTTAATCAATATCTAGTTCAACCAGTTGATTTTTAGAACTTGTTTAGTAAAATCATACAGAAAGAAAAGTTAATCAGCAAATAAGGTATGTGCCATGCTGATATTAAAAATGAATTTCAAATACTATGAAGAAATAGAACATTATTGTTTTTCCTTATATTAGTTAAATTTTGCTTATCTAACACTTGAGTCAAACTTGCAAAATCAAACAAAATCTGTTGTACTATTCAGCAGACCACATTTTTTTCTTTAATCTATCTAACTGCTCGTCACTGAGCCAATGGAAAGTACACTGAAAGAACGAATCACCCTACAAATATGCCTGATTACTAGAGGAGAGGTCTGCAGAAGAAATCAGACAATTCTCTTGTGTAAAAAAAAAATAATCTTACTTTTCCTTCTAAGGACATTCACTTTTGGTCTTATTTAAAATGACCCCGTAAATGCTCTTCCTGAGACAAATCCCTGCACCATCCCCATAAAACACAAGACTTCAAGTGGTTTTAGAACTCAGGGCAAAACTAAGTCTCGACACAAAACTTCAAGGAAGCAGCAAGCAAGAGACAGTTGCAGGAGTATCCAGCTGAGAATGCTTTCTGTGCTCTGGCTGGGACAGCCTAAGTGCCCATGGTTGCATCTGACCTGCTGCGCAGAAAAGCCCTTAGTCTAGCTGGATGACTCATCTGTCCATTCTTCCTTTTGAGCTTTGCAAAGCACTTCCTTGCAACTCTTAAAGCCCCAACTCTGCCTTAAGGAAGAATGCTGAAATTTCAACCATGTGCAGTTTTATTGAATTACAAAATTATGACACTAGATTGCAAGAGAATATTCAGTCAACAACTTTTGAAGCTACTAGTATGAAAAAACCACCCCAAAACTAAACCAAAACACTCAAACCCACTTATATGAATAATAGAATTTAAAAGATCCGAATATACACATTGGGATGAGACCTCAGTAGTAGATCACAATAATGTTTTATAACAGGTGTTACTGGAGTACTCTACAGCCTTCTGATCTTTGTATGCAAGGTTTCTGAAAGACAAAGGTCAATTAATTTATTTCTTGCCCATTGTGCTGACATTTGTAAGTCAAATTAATGTGGTCAAAATCTAGAATACAACATCCTCTGCATTGTGTGTACCTTCACATTGGGATCAGAAAGTTTAAGCTTCCCTCAAAGATGCTAATAAAAGGTTTAAAATATATTTGCTGCTTCTTTCTTCATATTAAATAGAAATTTGCTTTTTGCTTTTAGAATTCAAATTTGTGCCTATGGTAGAGCAAAAGGTGAACCATAGAAAGAAACTCGTGTAATGTCTTCTAAAACCTGTTGGCAGTCAGAATATAATAGTTTTAATACCACATAGCTCACATACCTGTTGGAAGGCTGCTGGGACCAGACACCCAGGGCACGCTAAGGAGATGGGGAGAAATACTGGTGTCTCTGGGTGCCAAGTGCACAACACTCTGCTCTGGGCATCTTCTAGGTCCTCTTTGTGTTTTCCTTGTGATGAAATTAGGCAGAAAAGACAAGCCTAGCTTCTTTTCTATAAGGTCCATCACAGCCAAATGGGATTCACGTACAACCTGCTCTTCAGCTGAACTAGGTTACGAGCAAGATGAATGTCTACAGCTAGCTGTGCTCTACAGTATCCCATGGGTGACTTCTCTATCTACCACTCACATGTTGCCTCCTCCATGGAAGAGTGCAAAAAAGGGAGGGATGAGGGGATGGGGGTGGTTTTGGATGCTGCAAAAGCTCTGAATCCACCAAGACCACATTCTTCGCTCTTTGGCACATGTTTGCAGAGAAGGAGCTATGATATAGCAACTGTCAGTGATTTCAGTGAGTTCTGGAATAGTTCCTACAGTTTTTTTCATGTTAGCTGTTTGCAGCTTATGCTTAATAGAAAAATAGCTTATGAATCCACATGAATAATAACTTTATATATATGAATTATACCTATGAATTGTGACTATGAATATGAATTATCATGGAATCATAGAATCATAGAATAGGGTTGGAAAGGACCTTAAGATCCTGAAGTTCCAACACCCCTGCCATGGGCAGGGACACCTCACACTAAACCATGTCACCCAAGGCTCTGTCCAACCTGGCCTTGAACACCACC
>JAOEHY010040598.1:0-38441 GCA_025447955.1 Psilopsiagon aurifrons
GGAAGATTCAGGGGAGAAGGGATGTGGGACCCCGGAGGTATGCCAATGTAAAACCCCAAATCAAAGGTCAAAACTGCACACCTGATCTCTCAAGTCGCCGGCTTGGCCCTCTTCCAAGTGTACTTTACTTCCTTTCATTCCTGCTCTAAAACTTTTTAATAAACTTTCACTCCTGCTCTGAAACTTGCCTCGGTCTCTTTTTCTGCTTTATGTCCCTCATCCCTTACATACCTCATAAACTCCCTTTACCATGGAGCATATTCCTCTCTCTGCTAACATAACATCTTCAGGTGTAAGCACAACTGTTTTCCAGCTTGTTCCCTTTGCAGATCAGGAAAGCAAAGATTGTTCCATACCGGGAAGAGACAAAGGCACCCACTTGCTTTCTAGTACTAAGGTTTAATGGGGAAGAGTTTATTTGTCCCGGACACTCTCCTAGTCAGAAGTTATCGCCCTTCCAGATCTGCCTGCAGATCTACAACAGAGCAAATCTCTCCCTCACCTGCTTCACTGAAGCAAGAGCACTTGTTTAAATAATTTGTTATGTTTTTTTGTTAATTTACTCATTCTAAATAGTGTCCAGACCTGAAGAGGGAAAAACCTCTAGCTGAGGAGCAGGGGGACATGTGTCTGCGTATATCTTTTTTATATTTATATATATAGTGCATGCTTATGCAAACTCTATCCCCTACTCTTCCTAAATCTGATATTTTCTAGCACAAATACATCTCCCAAGAACAATAGAAGCAATATGGAGATGTCCACCCAGATGGCACCACTAGCAGGCACTGCCAAGTTTTCTTTAGAAGCAAAGCAAACCTTTACCTCCCATTTTTTCCAGAGCCAAAGGACACAACACCATCAGTGGTACATGGGCCATACTCTTAACCAAGGTAAATGGGCAATGAGCAGCACTGCCTTTAGGCAGGACCCTTCTGCAGAGCATGTTATGGCAAGCATTTACCAGGCTGTATGCTGAGCTGTTTTATGGTGCCTAATCAGATGCATAACACAATTAGAAGATAAGCCTTATAATGCTAAACTTTCTGTATAAGGGTTTTTACATGTGCTTATAACACCTGTTTCAGCATACTTTCAGACAGAGACTGCTCAAATAAAAAAAAAAATACAAATACATTGTTTTCTGTCAATTTAGTCTGATGGCTGATTAGGGAAACACTGCTTCATGAATTCTAAGCCATGACATTTCCACTAATCTTCCTATTTCAACAGCAGGGAAAGAAATGGCTTTCATATCTCCATGCTTATCATTTTCAAGCTGAGTATATTATCTGCTAGTCTCTGGATTTACCAGATAGCTCTTAAAAAAAAACAAAATTTACTGCCAGGGTTTATGAAACTTATGTGTGGCTTACTCAGAGAGCTGTATGTCATTCTGAAGATGAACAAATGTAGGAACTCTCATCTTTTTTAAAGTATGTCAAATAAATAAATAACCAGATTGCTATCTGTTATTTCCCTTCAATGAGACTGCTGCTTAAAAGGTTATAAGCAATAACGTTTTTGCTTTTGCAGAAGGCTATGCATTAAACTTCTCATATTGCCTTGCAGGGATCAAATACGGTCTGCTTGTTAAGCCTGCTCTTCTGCAAAGCTCCCTAATGTAATAGCTACCACCTCTGTATATGCTACTTTGGCCTTGAGAGACTTTACCTTGCAACCTTGCAGCATCTCACCTTCTAATCCCCAATCTCAAAGACATTTTAACACCTAAAACGAATCATAATGAGCTCCTCAGGTGCAATTTCCAAGTTACAGATTTAATTTTGTGTTGACTTTGGGTTTCTCATGTCTCAGGTCCTCAACCTGTATGAGCTATTGTGTGAAAAGATGTCTTGTGACCTACAGTCCTACCTGGGGATGCCTTCCAGCCACTGAGTGTCAAATGTGATTGCTTGCACACACCTCTAGGATGCAACCCCTTGAGGTCTTGTAGTAAGGCAGAAAGCACATTCCTTGAGTGCTGGCTTTGAACCAAAATCCTGGTTATCATCACAAAAATACACGACAATACACACACCTTCCCCCACATAATAAATTTACATAATTATATAAAGTGATTTATCTTCGTATTGCTTCATTAGGATACCTATATACCAACATCAGGACAATAAATGTTTATTGAACCCTTATTAGATGAGAGAAACAGATTTTGGGTTGTTTTCATTGACTCTCTTTGTAGCACTCATATTTTTGCTAAAGCTCTCTCCTTTGGAAAGACATGCCAGCTAGCTGAACCAATCTTCAAAACACAGTCCTGTAACAGTACTGTGCACTTCATAAGAGCACAGTGAAGAGTCATGGTTTGATGGAAAAAAGACACACTTGTTTAAAGTTGCAGGGCTATCAAAGCTACTGACTGTACCATGTTGTGGTGCCAAGATGGACAGTTGCTTAAATAACGCAGTGTGAACAGAAGTAAATGCTTCAAAATACAATGTACATGTACTTAAACTGTATCAGTTACATTTCTTTCAGGAGCTTATTTTTGAAGTGAAACTCTCAATTATGCCAATTTGATTTCATCAGCGCATAGTATCAACTGCTCAAAATGGATCTGGGGAGGATGAAACTCAGCCCAAAGATTGGCCCTGGGAGTGCAGTTACATGCTTAAGGGTTTTTCCAAAAGGCCAAGACACAGGCAAAGCAAGCAGGGTCCTTGCAAGATGCACAGCATGCTGCTTCACCCTGTGAATCCATGCCTAGTGCGTCATCCCACCTGTCAACATCGACAGAGCCTCTACTATCATTAACTACACAATCTTGCTTTTTGTTTTGCCATAGTACAGACCTATAGAAGCCTTTATGCTATAATTTATTCAGATTCAAGCTGTCTATAGAATTTGTTTTCCAAATAGCTGTCATGCCCCAACACTTGTCAGTTGTCTCAGATAACAGAATATTACTCTGCTGCTTGCAGCATAACCCAGAAATTCCCAACACAAACTACAGGGAATTTTGCCAGTTCTGAGCTAAATTAACTGCTTATCAAAGGTAAAACTGACAAGGGTTGTTAGAGTTGTTTAGTTTGGGGGGTTTTTTTGCATGAATCCGTGGTTTACTGCTTCCCAGCCCTGCAATGCTACTTGGGTTTTTCATGATCCATGCATGAAGATATATAATTTCAGCTTAACACCACAATTACAATCACCTGATGAATTTCAGGGAACAGTCACAGGTTGATTTCCAGTAGGAGCAAGGAGAAGTTGCATGCTCTGCTAACTAGGCATAAACGACCAGCCTGCACTCAAACTCTCCTTTATTTGCTTAGCCAGAAGCTTCCTTACCCACTGGCACAAGGAGGAGCACTTAGCCCCTGATCCCAGCTCCTCAAGGCAAAGTCCACGACTCCTTTCAGAGTCTGACTGCAGCACTTCCCTTTCCCCAACCTGAAGGAATACCACCATAGCATCTTTGCCTGAGGTTATGCTAAACTCTAGCAGTGAATCTTTATTTTTCTTCATGAAATCAGCTTTCTGGGTCACACTTTGGAGGTTATGTTCTAAAAGCCCCAAAATTTATCCTGGCAGCAATCAAGTCTCAAGCTACAGAGTTTTCTTAGTATTTAAATGCCAAAGTACTTTGGCTTCCCATGCCCCTGGAAAAGCAATTCACTCCACAGACCTCATGGGCACAAGGATGCCAAATCTTGGCATGAAGGATGAGAAGGCTACCAGGGGGTCACCAAAATCAGCCCTACACATATGGCAACCCTGGCCTGTGCTCAGCAGCCTGCCTACAGAGAAGCTGGTGCCCTACCATTAAATAACCCATTCCATTCAGTCTATATGATCCATTATCCCACCATCCTTCCAAACAATGTCCTGATTTTCCAGGAGGGAAGTTAAAAAAAAAAAAAAAAAGAACCCCCCAAAAAGCCCCACCAAAAAAACAACCAATCAAAAAAAAATAAAAAACAAACCCAAAATACAAAAGCACAAAACCCAATCAACCAAACAAAGAGAGTATAATGCTTTCCAACACGGAATAACAAGGTGGGCACATTTCAGTGCCACAGCAGAGCAGAACTGATGCTGCCCACACAACCTGGGGTTTGGCAATAATGTATTTATAGAAGTACATTAAGACCAATTTAGAAAAGGTTGATTAGATCAAGTAATGCTCATTCAGGCAAGCCTAAACAATTTTCTTATTTCATTGAATCAGCAATAATGTACTCCTACAAATGCAATAAATACATATCCAACCAGCTCCTCCTTCAGTGACTTCTCCTCTTGTTCTTTTCAGTTGGCAGCATTCGGTTTGGGTTGTTTTCAGAAAGGGAAAAACAACGCAAAACAAACAAACAAAAAAAAACAAACAAACAAAAAAAAAAAAAAAACCAAAAAAAACACTATAAAAACTCCAGTAGCTCATTTATAAAACCTTCTCTTCCTGGTAATTTTATTTCATCTCTGTAGCATAAGGCAATCTAGCAGAAGCAAACATTGTTTACTTGTTAATACCAAGCCAGAACTCTAAGAGAGAGTCTATGAGACCACAGAGGAAAACTATTGCTTTCTTTGTTATTCTGCTGGAAGATCTGTGGTAATATGTCAGACATCGGTAAAGCCTATTGGGGAAAATACAAACAGTTCTTCTCTTTTCATCCATATGCATGGAAAATCATGCTGGTCTACATGCTCTGGAAGATTTCATGCTGCTGTTCCAGCCAGCTCTTTTCACACTGCAACAACACCTGCTTTAAAAAAAGTCACTGGAATTTGTAATTCAGAAACCAAAGTACTTCAAAAATCTTGACTGGTTGTGTTACTTATCAACTGATTATTCACAAGGTCCATCTCAAAAGACATGCCACACTACCTGTAGAACCGGCTTGTGTCCCGGCCCCCCACATCCCAAGGATAAAAGCCTATAGCAGGATCTGACCCACCATCACTCATATTAACTGAGAAAATGAGGAACTGAAGGCAACTGAGGGTCCTAGCAAGGCACACACATACAAAATCCTTTTGTTTATGTGTATAGTTACAATATTTGTTATCAGGTCAGCCCTTGTTTACCTGTGGCTTTCCTGTCAGCATGTTTACTTTTTATCAGAAGGCGGGGGGGGATTGTATCTGTCATCTTTTTTCTATGCAAGCATTTGCTTGTTGAAGTACGAAAGCAGGTATATGTTGCTACAATGATTTCATGAAAGACAGACTTGAGCAAATTTCTGCTTTTGGCCAATAATTTCGCATCTGCATCTGTTCCTTATCTAAATTCCCAAGCATACACTCTGCGTAAAGCCTCCATCATCTCCCATCACAGAGAACCAATCCATGAAGTCCGCCCTTTACGAAGAGGGACATTTTTCACCCCGTGCTGCAAATTCAAATTTAATAAAGGATACAGCTTAAGCAGGCTTTTTCTTTTTTTTTTTTTTTTTTTTTTTCCTATAACCAAGTCTTGCAAATTTCCCTGAATGAATTTGGGTTCAGGAAGGGGCCATTTCTGAGCTGCTGCCAGAGTTTGCTCCCTTTTAGAGGGAAAATAGCAACATTTGGCCCCTAAAAACAAAAAGGCACCAATTCAACAAATACTTAGAACCCTTTGCAGACACTCATTTTTTCTGACAGCAAGATGTCGGATGAAAACTTTCTAAATCAGAACTGGGTTTTCAGAAGTCCTGCTTGTCCAGTCATTAAACACCTAAATGCATTTAAAAGCCCAATCTTTAATGATTTGGCAACCCAAGTCCAAATAACTCCCAGTACAACTGAATGCTTGGAAAAGTCCTACATTTAGGCAAGGAATGAGTATAGGATTTTTGTCTTGTGCTATAAATTATTATCCAGACACTCCTAGGGACTTAAACCCTCAGAGAAAAATAGGAGTGAGTGAAGATTCACCACTAGCTTCAATAGAATAGAGGCTTTACCCCAGACCTTTTACTTACATGCCTGCATAATACAGATTTAGAAACCTAATTTTAATTTGCTTCTTTTGGAAATCTCACTCTAATAATGAAAAAAAAACCAAGAGGATTTAGTTATGAAACCAAAATTAGCCAGACTTAAGTAGCTACACAGCAATACGCACAGCTGAATGGCTATTTCTAAGGAGTCAGCACAAAAGCCTGGAAAAAGATTTGTGGATTTAGGACTTGCCCTGTAATTTTGCTTGACTCAAGATTAACTCCACTCAAAACTGAATTGAAAACAAATGAACTCTTACATTCTTTGCAGTACAGACACCCCCCAAAGGCAAGGAGAGTGTTTACCCAGCTCATCTCAAGTGTGGTATGGATGTAGCTCAGACCCCACTTGGCACATCCCAGCAACTAGGGATGTGGGGAAGCAACTGCTCTTGGTCTTGCCCAGCAATAAAAGCAATGAAGCAAACAAAATCCTGCTAATGAGAGAAATTTGGTCAGGACAAGCTTAGCTGATCCTCCAGCTCCAGCCCCAGGAATAGTTCCATTGAGTAAAGGAAATATATCGGACCTTTCCAAATGACTCCATTCTTACGGACCATCCATTTCCTAGACATTTTTCCCTGCAGCAACACCACCTGGCACCCCCTCCCTTGATATGATCAAGGCAAAAGTCTACTTTGGTACTGTCTCACAGCAAAGGAATGACAGCAGAAAGCAAGTAATCCACAGTGAGGCAGAATGAAAGTCATGATGGAAAGGTGTGGGGTATTTGCTGGAAGAGGCAAAAAGAACTTTGCATAGAAAAACTAGGGGGAAAGAAGAAATGTAGACCCAGGAACCTGCTGATGCCAGTTAACACAGCAATGCTGCTCTCTGGGACTGCACTGACCTTCCCAGGGAAATTAATGTGTTTCTGTCTACTACCTGGTGGGGTTTTTTTCCTCTATTTTTAAGGATTTAATGACAATTATAACCCCACAATACCTTGGAGCACTTGCTCTCACATGCATGCACACATTAAGTCTAATATAATGCAGTTCCCATTACTGAGCAAAGGTGCGACTGCACCTGCTCCGTATTGCTTCAGGCAGACAATTGCCCTGTTCTAACCCCTTCTGTAGCAGACACAGCAAGCAATTTCTCACCATCATCTAACTTCATTCACTTCCCTTGCTGAGTGACAGCCATCAAAAGTCATGTTATTGGCCTGTTACTAGGTGGCAAGGCAATCACATCACCTAACAAGGTCTTAAAGAGGAGAGAAACTTCCTAAATCCCATTACCTGAAGGCCCTCCCTCCTGCAAGATGAAGATTTGAGTGTGTTTGTACCTCGGATGTCAAATACATTTCTGACCCTTTTTAATAACTTTCGACCTTGCTTCTAGGTGAATGAAGCAGGAGAGTCCTCCTGCAGATGCACAGATTTGCTTTGTGGAGTTTAAAACCATCAACAGTTGAATTTTCTGGATGTTTTCAAGGCAAATCCACTTACTTGACTGATACATAAGCCTTTCAGGCAGGGGCAAGTCACACAGTAATTTATCCCTGGTAACTGATGCACACTGCTAGGAGTGTATTTCTTGACAAGTAGCAGGAAGACTACTTGTATCGTATCTAAGTTTATCGCCAGAAGCAAAGCCAAACCCCTTCCAAAACTCCCTACTCTATTAATTTCTGGGGAATGAAATGGAAAGGGACATTTCTGGGAATGGAAATCACAAAATATGGAAGATGATTAATAATGACAACTGTGACAATCAAGAGTGGTGTGGTAGTCAGCAGTCTGTAATGGTAGCTCACAACGTCTGGAGATGCTACCAAACCTGGCAAGGTAGCAGCTGCTGCCAACAACAGCCAAGCACAAGCCATTTTAGATTCACCATATGGTGTATATAGAACCACAGAATCACCTATGTTGGAAAAGATCAACTCCAACTGTTATCCCAGGACTGCCAAGACCACCACTAAATCATGTCACTAAGGACCTCATCTGCACTGCTTTTAAACACTACTTTTAAACACAGTGGTCCCACCACTGCCCTGGGAAGACAGTTCCAATGCCTGACCACCCTCTGGGTGAATGAATTTTCCCCAATATTCAGTCTAAACCTCTCCTGGAGCAGCTTGAGTCTGTTTCCTCTTGGCCTATCACTTGGGAGAAGAGACAGACCCCTACCTCACTACAACCTCCTTTCAGGTAGTTGTAGAGAGTGGTAAGATACCCCCTAAACCTTCTCTTCTCCAGACTAAACACCCCCAGTTCCCACAGCCATTCCTCATCTGACTTGTGCTCCAGATCCTTCATCAGCTTCTTTGCCCTTTTCTGGACCCGCTCCAGCATCTTAATGCTGTCTTGTAGTGAAGGGCCCAGAACCGAACACAGGATTTGAGGTGCAGCACTGGCTGCCTAAAATCCAGAATCTTTCACTCCGTAAAAGATCTTCTTAGTTGAAGTTACAAGAAGAATTTTAGAAGTTTAATTTCATTCCTAAACATACCTGGAAAACACTTGGTAGCTGCTCTAATAATGATGTCCACAGCAAAAAGCTGTGCAGATGAAGCACATACCTTATATATTCTCAAAGCATTTAGTTGCATTCTTCCCATATAGCACTATGGCTGTTGATTTAGGTTAATTTATAGTAGCATCTAGGGCTTCTGGTCAAAATTCCCCTGAAGAACGAATCAGGAGGGAGAGCAAGGCAACAGCTGAAACAAAGCTAAACCATAACTTACAATGCATAAATTAAATTTTATAATCAGAAACAACATAGCATCCTCCAATTGACTGTCTATAACTAGACATCAAACTGCAGCAAAGATACTATGGTAAATGAATGATCCGTTACTTTTGTTCAAGGCTGCTAACATCTAGCAATGAAATTCACTCCCTCCACTATCCAAGCTGATCTAAACTGGAATTAGTGGATTTTGCTCTCTCAGTCCAGGGAAGTTGCCTGACAGCTGGGCTTGCAGGCATGTCCAAGAGAACAGAACATACCTCAGTATGGTAACCCACCAGGTCTTAACCTCAGATTTGAAATCCCCCTTTTCCATCTGCAGTACTAAATCCACACCACCACTGCAGAGTACTCTTGCTCAATACTTATTTAACAGCCAAGTACCCGTATGTTTTGGTAGGGTTTTTTTGTTAAACACTCCTTTGTCTGGGTACCCCATCCATCTGAGTAATTTAGAGGAAAAGAGCAGTCACTGTTCTTTCTGATGCAGGAAACGGATGTCTCCAGATAAAAATACTCCAGAGAGAATAATATTTGGGTACCAGTTCTTGAGCTAAAAGGTAGTGATGCACAAATGAAAGAATCCATCATACTATTTATCATTCTATTTGTCTAGAAATATATTACAATTTGTCCCTTAAAATCTCCTTATTTTTAGAATATTCAATGTACAGCTTTTGCCATTTACATCTTTTTTTTTTTCCCCACATACAGATAATTTTTCATTTTTACAGAGGACTCAGTTCTTATTATCAGTGGATTTCTTAATGTTCACCGTGTCTTTTTCTTTTGCTATATTGAATTTAAGTGCATATGACTTAACAGACACATCAGAAACAGCTTTTCTAGGTGGCTTAGGAGCTAATGCTTCATTTGAAGATGGGTTTAAAAAAAAAAAAAACCAACCAAAAAAAAACAACCAAACAACAACAAAAAAAAAAAAAAAAAAAAAAAAACAAACAAAAAAGGAAAAGAGAGACTCATTATGTCTCATTATGCCAAAGTCCAGAGACTTAAAAGGGGCTGTGCAGGCAGCATAAACTGCTTCCCTTTTTTAAAGCATCTATCAGAAAAATAACAGTGAAATGATGTCCTGCAGAAATAGCATCATTCCACCCCACCCTTCTCCAGCCCAGGCA
This sequence comes from Psilopsiagon aurifrons, assembly GCA_025447955.1. Taxonomy (NCBI): domain Eukaryota; kingdom Metazoa; phylum Chordata; class Aves; order Psittaciformes; family Psittacidae; genus Psilopsiagon; species Psilopsiagon aurifrons. The sequence continues at coordinate 9,785 of JAOEHY010040598.1, forward strand.
AGGACTGAACCCAATAAGCACTCTGACATCGTCCAAGGCTATTCCACAAGCCTCTTCCTGATTAGTCACTTGCTCCTCATTTCACCCTCCCTTAGGGTTTGGAGGGTGGATAGAGATATAAAAAAAACCAAGTTAACACACATTAGCCTTTAACAGCTGCCTCTGCCACCTGCAGAGATACCAGCAGTCAGCCAGCAGTGACATCTTGGATACAGGCATGTGACAGATTGAATCGCCAAGTATGGTGATCTCCACCACCAATCTCCTCCCACCCAACACAAAAAAAAGGTTAGATAGAGAAGTAAGCAATTCTTGCTCTCTATTACTGATAAACCCAGAAATATCTCCCATGTGTCACTTCAAATGTATGAGATCATACCTGCTCATTTAGGAGGTAGACAAGCAAGAGTTCAAATATCTCCAGCTGCAAGAAACATCGCTGATGCACAGTGAATGAAGGGTTAATGTTCATAAAATGTTATCAGAGTTGTGTAGGTAAATACATATTGCATATTTTGGGCATCAGAAAAAAGCCTGCAGTGTATGCCAGTAGATGTGGTTTTAAATACCCATGCAGACAACATACTTCTGAAGCCAAACCCATTGAAACAACAGCCTTTCTAGCATCTTTAGACTGAGCCAACTCTACACAGATTTTTAAGATAAATATGGAGAATCTGACAAACCTACACCCACAATTGCCATAGATTACAACTATAGTACAGCCTGATTGAAAATATGTTCAAATCTCCTGTGTTGAAAAAAAACAAACCAACAAAACCCAATCCTAAAAAAACCAGCCACAGAAAGCCCAGCCAGGACCCAAGGCCTTGCCATAACACAGCTGCTGGCAGCAGGATGCCACTCCCAGCATCAGAATCTGCTCAGGCTTCTCCCCAAAGGTAGATCACTTGTTTCAGTCTCTCCCAGCCTTCCTAATGTCTCGAGCTTGTTTGGAAGAGGGATGGGCTGCAAAGACACAAAGTGGAACTTCCTTATTTTTCCCGTTTCAAGCAGATATCACAGCCCCTGAAAGCAGAGGCTTTCAGATAGGTACTGCATATGCACAAATTCTCCATCAAAGTCCTTTTCTTTTTGGTACCCTGGTAGCAGCAACTCATAGTTCATAATTCTTCCAAACTGGAGAGGTTGATGGTACAGGGATCTATAGAAAGAACTAAATCAGCGTTTCCCTTGGTTTCCTTTTGTTTCACCAGAAGTCCTCCATATGAAGAAAGTCTAGAGTTCTGCATTTTACTTGCAAGTGACATCAAACCAGACCTTCAGTTTATTTGAAGCTTGTGGTAGAGATATTAAAATGAGTTAATGGGCCGAATTTGTATGACTCGGCACATACGGTAGACAAGGACTAGCATGAGAACAGTGGAAGTCCTCCCTGCTCCTCAATCTGATGCTTTCTAAGTATTTTCATTAAAAAAAAATAAAAATAAAAAGAGAAAAATATCAACTCATAAGCTTTAGGCCAAGTCAACCAGCTCTAAGCTCTTGCTGCCAGGCTGAGCACCTACTGCAGAAGCCTGTGCTGGAGCGTCTCTTCACTCCCACCCACCAAGCAAGGATTGTACCTGCCCAAGTACTCACTGCCAGCATCAGGCAGCCCTCCGCATAATGTGGTCCAGGGCATGGGCCCTCAAGACGACATCTTGGATTGTCCTTGAAAGAGCTCATTACTCTACATTACCATGCCAGGCTTCAGGCTCTCTCTGGAGACAGTGTTAAATATAAGCTGCTTTAGACTTCTGGTTCTGAAAACATGACATGCTGACATCAACATGAGGTGAGAGAAGAAATTTGTGCAGAAATAGCTTATTGCAGCCCAGCCAAACACCAACACATTTTGCCTCTCTAGTGCTATCACACAGGAATCTTTACTTTAAAAGGCGAGAGATAAACTGGGCTAGAAGAAAAAGAAACACAGAAGATCTGCAAAGCTTACTGTGGTAGAAATAAAGGAAAGAGGAAAACCATGACAAAAATTACACTGGCCCTAAAGAACTCCCAAGCTGTGCTTCACACAGGCCAGGACATACTCTTTTCAGTGGCAGGTTATAAATATGCTTTTATACAGATAAGGTTTAAAATTCCCATCCCTACTCCAAGAACATCAGGGATAATTTCCCAAGCCTCACTAATGCCACTAATCAAGAGCTGCAACCTAATAGCTACCCAAAGCTCAACTCCTGCAGCCCCATTTAGGTACTAAAACGACCTCAGCTGCAAGATGCTGACACTGGATTAGCTAGGAGGAGGCATCACATCAAAGTTTTCTGTGTTCACATAAAGAACTACTGTAAATCATCACTTCTGGGCAGCTATCTAACATAGTTGGCAATTTCTCACCCAGTGCCTTGTAAAGACAGCCCATCAACCTTTGGGCTGCAGCCTGGCCCAAAGTGCCTTCGTCCAGGTTCAGGCGTACCCTGAAGCCACAGGGAACAACACTTCCTCACACTGTAGACAACTCTCTTCCCAGTGGTGTTTTTGCCACATCCAGCCACCAGTGTGAGCACTTCACTGTGCTGAGATTGGGACAGTTGACTGATATCTTGTAGTAGATGCTTAGTGGCCTTTAATATCTGGCTAGATAGTAGCCATCCCTTTGATGTACAAATGCATTCAACAGATTGTCCTTCCAAGGTATCTGCTACTTCTAGCGCCTATCAGCCCAGAGATAAGTTCAGAAATGTAAGCATATCCTTGCTTTCTATCTGCTCCTTTAACAACTTCCTGATACACATCATTACACAGTCCCCATCCCAGAGACAGGTATTCATTGCGTGTAATGCATTGCATCAGGCAGGTATTTTCAGTAAGTAAAACTGAACAGGCATAACTCAAGGGAGGGGAGTGTGCACACAGACGTGTGCATGAGAAGCAAAAGCAGAACAGCACTTATAACAAGCGAAAATGCATCATCTTTTACTTGCAGCCACCTAATCCTTTTTCTATTAGGTCTGTAAGGGACAAAATCACATTGATAACGCTATCTTATCAAGCCACCAAACCGCTTCTGCCCAGTGTTGTTGGCTTTTTTTTATTCTCCAAGGAAAAAAAAAAAAAGAAATGTCTTTTTAATGAAGCTGTTCAGCCTTATGTTTGAACAGCAAAAGCAGAAGTCGACCTCATCAGTGTTTAAGAGTTACAGCAACCAAGTGTTTTCTCGCTGAGCATCAATTCCAGCTCTTTGAACCAATTGCCACAGATTCCAGGAGCTTGCCCATACTACAATTTTCACACTTAGCAACTGTAAAATTGTTAAAGAGATATCTTTCCACACAGTTGCTCTGTTATTAGTGCTTAGTTTGGCATGCCACCTTAGTTATGGGCTTTAAATGCCACTTTCCGGGGTAACCTTGGCCATGAAATCGGAAAATCAGATCATTTTCTGGTCTGTTTTCTTCTTTTTCTCTGGATGAGATTACATTTTGCTACGCTTGACTGGCAAACCTCATTTGGGATTCCAGAGGAGGCTGAAGCCCTGACCTCTTTAAGAAGTGGGAGGCAAAGATGTCTCAAGCTATGATAAGGAAGAAAGAGCTTAATTTCAACACATCACATAACAGGCAATTAGTAATTAATTTGTACTGAGAGATAAACATGCTTGAAAAATATGTTCAGAGTGCCTCCTTGTCAAGTCAAGGCACTTAGGTTTTATTTCTCTAAAAGGATGCTAAAATGTAAGAGGTTTTCTTCTTCGTCCTCTTTTATCTGTTTCAGCACTGTTTATCTCAGGAAAACAGATCTATGGGAATTGGGGGTTTTCTTTAAACATTTCAACTAAATCCAATGAAGAAGCAGCCCAACAGTGTTTTCAAGATCATTTTTTAACCACGTTTAAGTGATTATTTGACCTTTCCACTGCTGTAATCTTTTGACAGCTCATTATGTTCCAAACATGTTATCAGTGCTAGATGCAGTGTTACTTCAAAAGGATGCCAAACTGCACATCAACCATAATGAACAGCTGACAAATGCAAAAAAAAAAAAAAAAAGTATTAAAGTATTAAACTAAATTCTAGCATTCAGCCATGCCCCTGTTGAAAGTTAACATCACATGAAACAGTATTATGGAATAACTTTCAAAATGACAGGGCAAAACCTCAGCTGCTCCATCAAATAATATATTTTAAACCGTAAGACATCAAGGTTTGGTCCACAGAACTGTATTAGATGATGATATGGTGGACCACCCATTGACACTGTGAGACTTACTGCTGATTAACCAGGAATAAAAAAAAGAACAACAAGTCAACCATATCAAAGCAGCATAGATGCCCAATACTAGGGTTTTCATTTTCTTATTCATAACTATTCTTAACAGCACAGAGGGAAAACCAAATCAACCAATATGAAAATATTATAGATTAGGAGGACTAAAATACAGGCACCCCCTAAAGAGTTTATAATCTTTGCCTGGAGTTACTCCTTAAGCCATATCTCCAACTAGAAAGGTTGTAGTACAACCTAAGTACACCCAACTCTCTCCAGTGTTTCCTAAGCAGCATGGGCTCACAGGGCTTACCTCACCTCAGGGACACTTTATATACTGGATCTTAACAAGACTCCATTCAAGTTTCAACACAAGCTGAGGAAGAACCAGCTTCATACATACAGACTTATTTCAGAGCTACAAGCCTCAAGAAACCTTTTTTCCTGAGCAGCACTTCCAGCTCTTTGAACTGACTTTCATAGAAAGCTGTTTACAGACAGGTTTATAGAACTGGGAAAAAGGGATGGACTGTTACAGACAGCAGTTCGGAGAAGAGAAGTTTTTTTGAGAAAAAACGAACTTGCAATGGGGACCACCCTTCCAAACCCAGCTTCAAAACCCCTACAAAGCTGATACACCAATACCACAACAGGAGACGCTGTTTTATGCCTTTGCAACCTTTCTGACAGTCAGAGATTGCTAACTTTTCCATTGTTGCCCATTATCCCCAGGCATTGAGGCAGGATAAATGAGGCACACTGACAAGTGACAGTAATCAATTTTTCAGCAGGCATTTTTTTATATTAAGACAGGGAGTGCCAAGCTAATGAAATGAACTACAAAAGTACAAAAGTGTATTGTAGCATGTCAGTCTGCAAAAAAACACTCATCTTGATGTCCTGCAGTCTTCCACTGCCACTGTGCTTTGCACCTACCACTTGACTTTGATAGCCTTACCAAAGCAGGCACATGGGAGCATGGGCTTGTTTGAACCAAGTCAGCTAGGACAGGACCATCCCCTACGAACAAGCTGATCACAAGGAGTCTTACATAGCTGGGAGCATCAGTTCGGGGGAGCCCATGATGGGGCAAAGCCACACAGATACATTATAGACAGACAACAGGAAGAGACTTCGGCAGGCATGAACTGGCCACTGTTGAATGCCAGAAGCCACAAAAGCCATCAGCAACCACCTCTAACATCTTTAGCAACAGCTCTGATTCAAACAAATAAGGCATTCCTACTTTTAAAAACTGATATCCCTTCATTTTAATTGTTACTGCTTAAAATGTAGACTTGGGAATAAAGGCTTAAGGACCTCCTGTCAAAAGACTTTGCAGGAGTCACTGGATACACAGATGTGAGTAATTGCAGTCTTCCCAACTACTAGCAGATCTCCATGAAGCTTGTGCTTGAGGATCGTATCACAACTCAGTGAGAAGCAGAAATCTGGAGATTGTGTCTCTTGTTATTTCACATCATTGCTGTCCAACTCATAAATTGCACTACACTGCAAAACCTAAATGGTTTAACTCGTTATTAGGCATTCACATCTTTCCCATTAATGATGTTCAAGCTCAGATACAGCTTGGCTTCCTCTCATTCAGATACATCATGGATTGCACCTCCTTGGACCAATTACGAGCTGACAGTTTTGTACGCATGCCCTACACACAGCACATCCCATCTGGAATATTATTTATGGCTGAAGAATGAGGCAGTTTGTGAGCCTCGTTCAGCCATAACCTCACTCCTCTAGATCTGCAGTAGGACAGGAGGCCAAGAGGTTAAATTCCTCAAGCATTTGTCTCTTAAAGAGCACAAGGTTTAGTGATCTGTTATCCCAGTTAAGAAACGAGATAAAGAATTTCCATAGTGAAGATGAATATTGGTAAAGGTCATCACTCCCAGCTACACTGCTGCTTTGAGGACAACCAAATGATACAAATTTTTCAGGCAGAATAATCCCAAGACCAGTGTTCTTGCCACATTTCTTCAGTTTTTCTCCCCCTACCTCCTCCCAGTGTGATTGAATATTAATAGCATGAAATTTCCTATTTCATGTTACAAAGCTCTTTATCTGTTGCCAGTTCTGTATTTGATCTTCATCTTTTCTGCTCATCCTATGTTTTTGTAATGAATAAAATAAAAATTAAAAGTAATGTAATAAAATAAAATGAGATATAAAGAATACCTTGGGCATTACACATAGAAGGAAATTAGAAAAACTTATACAGAGCTGTGTTTTCACTCAACAGGATATTAACATACATATGCCTTCAAGACCCAAATCAGAGCATCTTTTTATCACTTGCAATGATACAGGGGACTGGCAGGAGAAAGAGGATGTGGGCAGTCTTGTAAATAAGCTACTCAGATCCACCAGATGCGGAGCACATAAACAGGTGAGTAATAAATATCAACTTGATTATGCCAAAGTTTCTGCCTGTTCTCAGATGTTGTCATGAGACAATGGAAATCAAAGAAGTCTCACTCCAGTAAAGCATGATGGTCATTCCTCTTGCAGTGCAGCAAGAGAAGTGTTGGAATCAGCCCTTACTGAGTGGAAAAACTGCGGCAATTTTGTAACTGCACAGTTTGCTTTGAATCAGCATCAAGAATTTTGCTGTTAATGTTTTTTTGACAGGATTTTCTGTTCAGAGTTTGCTTGGCTCAAGAAGAGGAGGTCTGGTGCTTTCATCACCTGCATTTTGACTTTCGGCCTTCAATCTGGTCAAGGTGCCTGTCCTGAGACAGCCCTCACTTGCAGCAAAGCTCTTGAATCTATTCCTATCACTAGAAGGATGAATTGTGAAGGAAAAAGTCACACAAAGCACTCCTATGTACAAAATTAACTGGTTTAAGCTCATGTTTCCACATTAGTCACAGAAAACACTCTAATTGAAGAGAAGACTGATTTTAAGTTCAATTTACTCCTCTTTGCAGTGAGTTTAACACTATCACGCACAGCAGAGACATGAAGACTTTGTCATTCAGGTCCTCCTCTACAGAATAGCCACTCTTCTTCCTGGGATCTACAATGTCCTTCTGCTTGTTTCTGGCATTTCAAGAGATTCAGCATTAGCTGAGCTGTACTCCCTTCCTCTCCTTCTCTTACTTGTTTCCTAGAAAATACAGATCTTTTTCTTCAGCTCTCCCTTCTTTTGTGAGAAAAGTCACAACTCAGCTGAGACTGGCATTTATGCTTTCAAAACTAACCTTCACAGTTATTACTCTTGCTGCAAAGAGGGGGGCAAGTGCTATTAGTCATATTGCTTTCCAATATAAATGCAAAGGTATCTAGTAGGTAATAAAAACTATTCTCTAATATTAAAGATAATAAATTTGCCAAAGTTTCGGAATCTGTAAGGCTCAGAAAGTCCTACATTGTCACAATCCATTACACCTGGTGTTTTCAGGGAAAAGAAGTGATTCTCAGTTGCAATTTCAAGTTTTGAGCTTGAATAAGTAATAAGAACGTCAAGCTTTGGAAATTAATAATAGCAATACTATTCACCATGGACATGGCATCTTTATCTTCAAAGGGACTCTATCAGAAAAGAACCAAGTAACTTGCACTTAAACTTTTTAACCATTGAACATTTTATTTTTAACACTAATAAAATTAAAACTATGTGCTGCCTGTAGTACATCACTGTATTTTTTTTTTTTTTTTTTTAGAATAATAGCCTATTTTACAAGCTACATAATTCATGTATATGGTAAACCCAGCAAGGAAAACTTACCATGATTGATAAGTAACATTTTTACTTAGGTCACATAGTCACTTTCGAAAGACATCAATAAAATGTTTTACAGTTAAGTAACAAATCAGTCAGTGACAAGATAAATCACTGTAATGGGCAACTACTTTCCAATTACACTTTATTTTTGCAGAAGTCATTCTAGGGAAACAGCACTAATTGCCACTTGGAGTTGATAGGGCATTATCACCAAGCAGGGAGGGAGGCATCTCGGTTCAGAACTGTAAATGCCGTGTGTGATACCAGCATGATGCTTAAGTTGAAAATAAATCACAAGCAGCATGAAGATAGCAGGAGTAACAGTTCCCCTCCTCCCCCTAACAGATGACCTAAATAAATGAGAAAAAGTTCTGTAAAAGGTAAAACAACTTTTAAACAAGCTATTCTTTCATCCAAGAGCTCAGCTGCAGCCTTTCTATGGCACTCACTGGCTGCAAATATCCAAAGGCATCAGTTATCTGCAACGTGCTTTTACTGATGGAGAATTTGTTTCCCTAAGAACAGGCAAAAATGAAGGAAATATACCTGATGCCTCTTGCTCAGCCATGAGATGGTCAAAAAAAGTCAAACACTTACAGAAAACCCTTTTGTGTAAAAATAACTAAAAGAAGAAAAAGTCACGATTGGTATAGCAGACCTACTTTAAAAGATATTACAATTTCCCACAGTTCCAGCAATTCCCACAGTCCTACAAGTCAGAGTGACTTGCTATTTAATTCGTGTGCAACAACAGTCTTGTTCAATATCTTCAATATTGTTACTGATGATCAGGTTGAGGGGATTAAGTAAACTTGCAGACAACACCAAGTTGGTCAGGAGTGCTGATCTGTTGGAGAATAGGAAGGCTCTGTATAGGGATCTGGACAGGCTGGATGAATGGGCTATGACCAGTTGTATGAGGTTCAACAAAGCAAAGTGCTGGATCCTGCACTTGGGCCACAACGACCCCAGGCAATGCTACAGGCTTCAGAAAAAGTACCTGGAAAGCTGCCTGGTGGGAAAGGACCTGGGTGTGATGGCTGACGGAGCTGAACACAGGCGAGCTTGTCCCCAGGCAGCCCAGAATGCCAACAGCATCTTGGCTTGTATCAGCAACAGTGTGGCCAGCAGGGTCAGGGCAGTGATCATCCCCATGTACTAGGCACTGGTGAGGCCACACCTCGAACCTGTGTTCAGTTCTGGGCCCTTCACAAGACAGACATCGAGGTGCTGGAGCAGGTCCAAGAAGGACAACAAAGCTGGCAACAGGTCTGGAGCACAAGTCTGATTATCTGATTAACGGCTGAGGGAACTGGGGTTTAGTCTGGAGAAGAGAAGGCTCAGGGGGGATGTTATCGCTCTCTACAACTACCTGAAAGGAGGAGGGAGCAAGGAGGTGACTGGTCTCTTCTCCCAGGTAATTTGTGATAAGAAAAGAGGAAACAGCCTCAAGCTGTGCCATGGGAGGTTTAGACTGGCTGTTAAGAACAATTTCTTCACTGAACGTATAAGTCAGGCATTGGAACAGGGAAGTGGTGGAATCACTATCCCTGGAAGTGTTCAAAACAACATAGATGAGGCCCCCAGTGACATGGTTTAACAGCGATTTTGGCAGTCCTGGGGTAATGGCTGGACTTGATGATCTTAAGGTTTTTTTCCAACATAGTTGACTCTATAATTCTATGAAAGTACAGGAAAGGAAGCTATTTACAGAACAAAGCTAACACAACTAGGCAAGTTTAAAGACATAAGAAATCCCAGCATATTAATGAGAAATATACAATCGCAAACTTCTTCACTTATGGACCCAAAGCAGCGCTTCTCATCCTCCTGTCAAGAAGGAGCCAAATGCTTCAGCTATGAAGAACATTCCTGTCTCCCCTGGGCACCACGGGCACTTCCGGGAGTCTGGGCAGCCAAAGAACTTTCTCATTTTTATATGAGTAACCTCATCTGATGGTGCTGGTGGTCAGCCTCTCTGTCTCAGCAACATGATAATGTAATACACTTGCTCACTGCAGGAATAACTGTAGGGGCCCTGGATTAAGTCAGAGATACCTAACAAGGTCAGTATGACGTTGCTACGTAAAGAGAACAATTTGGGATTTCAGCCCTACAAGACCATCCAAATCCCTTTTTAGATGCTTACATCCATTTTTGGATTTGACCCATCTGTCCACAGACTCCTGAACATGCCTATTTCACAAACCAGCAACATGACTATAGCTCAGGTTAGCACAGCTACCTTCTGCATCATCAGATTCTGTGCAGGAGCATGGACACATTGAGCAGCACATGAACCTGGAAGAAAACACACTGCATCCCAGCAGCCAGGCTGTCTACAACCTAACGAGATGTGGGAGTCTGTCTAGGTCTGCTGCTAACATGTTTGCCTTCACTCTTAAAGGAGTTAATGATTAGACTTATAATCTTTCATACTCAAACATCTCAAGAGGGTAACTGCTTCTATTACGAAAAAATGTGTTTGACTCCCAGCTCAAGCTACGTTATGGAGTCATAAAACACCCAGTTGCAAAGTATTGTTTTTGTGTCTATGTACATCTTTTTTAAATTACTGAATCAGGGCAAGTTTCTGGACTGCACTAGAATCTGAAGAAGTTAAAATCCTTCCTTCACCCCTAGTTTTGATCCATAAATATTGTAAAATTCAGGATTAAGGCCAGACAGGCAGTAAATAAATGCATGGCAATGTGGCTTTCCATAATGCAGTAAGCAGCACTGTCAACTCACCAATTTGGCATTGTGGGGCAACATTTGAAATTCCTATTGTAAAAACTCCAAGGGAAGCACTTAACTTGTCAACTCCATTCTGCTACAACACAGGCAGCCAGCACAGTGGATCTTCCTTGTTTCAGTAGCTCCAAGGGCACGCTCCACAAATGAGCCAGGCTGCTCTTCAGCAGCAAATCACTCATTTCCAAAGGAGCATCTGTGATGTCTCGTCCCAACAGCTGCCTTCGGGTCTCTCTGCAGTCTTTCCACAATTCAGTGTTTTCACAGCGATTTCACAGGCTGTTCATTTCAATAAACATTAGCCACCCAGGCTGTCCATGTCACACCCCCATGTTTGTGTGCTGCTGCATCAGGAGCATGTGCATGAGAACAGGTCTGATCGCCCTCCCAGGAGCTTCAGCAAATTCTAGGACCAGTTGGCTCATCTACTAATTGCAAATCTCATTTTCCAGCTGCTTGTCCCCCTTCTCTTCTTATCATTAATACTTTAATAGATGCAAATGTCCAGGATAAGGCAGAAATGCTCTTGGACTCTCAGTTGATAAGTACCGTTTAATAAGGGCAAACAGATGGGTATGCAAAAATCAAATGCCAAGCATACTGTTATGTGTAATACAGCAGTACTGATACACCCCATATAAGGATAGGAAATCTCTGTGCCATTTGGTATACTCTGCCCGTAAAGACAGTAAGAACAGGCTGAACTGATGAAAAGGTGGGAAATGGGCAGAAAAAGTGCTCAAGGTCACAAGAAATGCTTTTAACATCCCAGCCTCTACTCTTTGTGCAGAGATGGATGTGTTCACAGCACACTGCAATGCCTTCCCCAGATTTACATCAATTCCCTGCACTTCCTATTTAGTCCTCAAACATCAGGCTGTGCATCTTCCTAAAAATGCACTTTCAACAGCACATTCAAGCCATAAGTCTCCAGAACAAGACTGAACTTTCAAAGGGAGACACAATCTTGCCCCTAGTTTTGCTTTCTGCAAGCCTAACTTGAAATTAATCTTTTCAATACTTATTTGTGCACCTACATAAGTCACCCAAGTAGAAAAAGTCCTTGTGTCCTAGCAACTTCTACCACTCCAGTACTAAGTTTGACCATCAAGGCAATTGCACAGGAGTTGAAACATGGATGTAAGGTCACTCAGAGGAACTTGTTTAGTATTTTGTCCTGATGGTGCATCCATGTTTCTTTTGAATATGTCAGCTACTTGTTCAGTTGCTTGCCATGACGGTGAGAAAAGATCAGATTTTCTTCTTTTTCCAAATAAGCACTGCTTTAATTTTTCTTTGAATCCTGACTGCATTTTATCATGAGGAAATGCTGTGCAAGTAGCCAGTAGAAATACAAGGCCATTCTGCCTCCTCTCCCCTTAATTACCCTCATCATATTTTTTTCCTTAACAAACCTGTCAGGGAACAAGGTAGCTTAGGTTCTCTTTGCTGAAACAGGAGAACACCTCCACTTTTACTGAACTTAACAGGCAAGATGAAGCTCTTCGAGCATCCAGAATAGCCTTTAGCTGTTCAGATGCTGTGCCTCTGTACAGCAAAAGGACCCACACACATAGTCCCAGTTCTGTGCTTCCAAGCACAGAATGCTGAAAAGGTGGGAAATGGGCAGAAAAAAGAGTGCTCAAGGTCACAAGAATTGCTTTTAATTTTCCACCTTCTACTCTATGCAGAGATGGATGTGTCTACAGCACACTGCAATGCCTTCCCCAGCCCAGAACCGCCTTAATACTGGCAATATAATCTTCTGGTCAGGTATTCAAAGAGCTTACTGCAATACACTGCAGCTATAGCTGATCTTCAAGACCTAACATCCTGAAACAAGCTCTTAGTCTCCATTCAAGATACTGAGACTTATAGAACCTGGCTTCTGACTTGGAAATCTCCTCCCTTCTCAGCTTCCTTTGGGCGCAAGGGAACATTTTCTGCCACTAATCCTGCATAGATAATTTCTAGCCAGAAGAGAATATAGGAAAAAATGCAGAGGTCTTGTGGACTGCATTGGAAGAGAGGCAAGATTTGCAAAAGCTGATCTTTTAGAGGCCAACATAAGAACTTGAAAACAACTCCAATTTTCTGATTATGGGGTTTCAGCTTTCAGCAGACCAGCAATGTAGGAGAATCCTCCAGTGGGAGCCTAAAAAGGTCTCAAAAGTTTGGGTGCCCTGTGATTTCCCTCAAAACAAAGTGCACAAAGTTCAAATATATGAACAGATGTAAGGCTCCATTTCCTTTTCAAAACATCATGAATCATTGCATCACACTTGCAGAACAGAAACACAGGATTTTTATACCTAAGAGCAAAATCCCCACATCGACCCCAAAAGAAACTAATTATAACATGAAAAATACTCCAATATCCTAACACAATTCAAGCACTGCAATAGAAAATACAGGAAGAGTGGAAGAACATGGCAATATCTATGGTTGCTCCTTGACTCTTACACATCATTTCTCTAAAACAGGGGCTTGGGGAAAGAAAACTTATTAGAGCACACTAATGCAAAAAGGGGTAAAACTAAGGATTATTTTAAGGTCATGTTTTCTGAATGTGATATATAATTGTATTGTTAGCACTGAAGTAATGCAAACACTAACCTAGAAAAAACATGGTTTTTATGCTTGATGAAAATACTGTTTTCATTACTGTCAGTATATTGCCAGAAATTAGGTGTCCTACCTAAAGTGGATAATAGATGCAAGATTCTTATAATGCTGTTATATATGCTTAAAAACACTACTATAGGGAACTAAATCCAGCCATGGTTAATTAAAATAATATATTTTAATAGGTAAAACAGTATTCTTGCTTTATTCGTAGGCAGTGAGCTTAATTTGTCTTATAAAAGCTCTTCTACAAAACCTTAACTCCCACCATACCAGCCACTTTTTCTCATCCTTATGTTTTCTCCCTGCAGTCCTTAAATTCCAACCAAAAATACTTAACAGAGTCAAAAAAAAGTTTTCCACTGGTTTCTGAACAAGCCACTTGAGACCACCACACCTCTCACCTTATAAATTCCTCCTCAAAACACACTTCTCCCATCTGGCTTGCAATTGTGGTTCAGCTCTTACTCTCTCTCCCTTCTCTTTTTGCCCTTTCTTCTACACAGAAACACTCAAAAAACTCTGGACAAAGCAAAAACATGTTGCTGGAATTAGACTAACAGTGTTTTATAGGGATGACTGAATTAGCCAAAGCAAAGAAGACTCAACAGACTTGCTTTTGCATTCACACATAAGGAGGAGAGTTCAGAGCAAATGGATGAGGTGATTGCTGATGGCCAGCAACACAATCACCATCCACTTTCAATACACCACCTCCTAATTCTTTCACCAGAAAAACATCAAGTATCTACTGGAAGAAGGAAGTTGGGGAGGATCTTTGCCCTGCAACCCTACAGAAAATGGAAGTCCAAAAGTGCATTGTCTTCTTGGGGGACTTCATCACCCAAACCAAGGGGTTGACTAGGGACAGAGCAGCCAACAGCAGAGCCATCAAGAAGAAAACCCTTCAATGGCATGAAAGACCATGTAGAATTGTTAAATTAAATCACATATAGATTCACTGAGCTATATTGGGTGACAGCTCTCAGGGTTTCAGGAAGTCCTTACAGAAACACAGACCCCTGGACTAAAAAGGTGAGATGGTGCAAAATAGCAGCCATCATTCCTCACTGTCTGCAGGATCAATTTAACACAATTATCAACTTCTTTTGAGCAAAATTATGACTGGCAGCACAGCACTGCTCCAGATTAATTTACAGCAGTGGAGGAGCAGCCACGGTGCAGAAATGGCCAGAAGCATCTGCTGATTAGTCATGCCCACTCCTGCAAGCACCACAGTACCCAATGCTGCCCATGCCACAAACATGGTTCCTCATTACCTCACAGTCCTTTTGTGCATTAGCACAGAAGAAAGTCTCTGCCCCAGCACAAAGTCTTAAAGCTTTACTTTTTAAGGGAGAAGAGAAAGTAAGCAAATATTTACCTAAGAGAGCTCAAGGAGCTACGGCTACAAAGAAAAACTAGTGGTTATGTCAAGACTTGCAACTACTGTGAATTATAGAAGTCCTGTATGGCCTAATTTGAACATGATCATTACCCCCAGCACTACCATTCATAGGAAATAAAAAAGCACTTCTAAAACAAGTCTAAACCAGTTAAAGCTTATATGATATATACACCACATATATATGCCACATATAAATAGGTATATAGACTTCCTGTAGATTAACACATACAGTGAAATATATGACGTAACTCAGTAGGTAAATAATAGTGCTACAACTAGGAGGCAGCTTTCAATTTTTCATGAGCAGCTTGTAATCTGGACTGAGTTTGGAGTTTAAGGTAGACACCATTAGTGACAGGGTAGCTAATAAATACAAAGTAAAAAAGCTAAAACCTTCCTTCTTGGCATACCATTACCACAAGCATTAAGCCTACATTTAGAGAAGCATGCCGCCACTTAGAAAATTTCTGTTGCTCCCCATTGTTTTTAAATGAACATTTTTCCCCCTCTGCCCTTTAGGCATTTGGTACTGTCAGGAAGAGAAAAAAGCATCAGCCTCAAGGTTCTCCTCAACTTCTTGGTATTCAGTTTGCTTACAGTGGCATTGCAGTGCTTTAATTTCTCCTTCATGGCTAGCTGCCTGGCTCTGGTGAAAAAAACCCACTGTTTTCATGAGGCAGCAGTAGCTGAAAAAATAATTGACTCCTAGGAGCTGCATGGATATAGACACCCATAATGTATTATTAGGTATGATGTCATCTGTGAGGCACAATTTAATAACTATTTATCATGTATGCATCACTTAATTTGGAAACATGCCGTACAATTTTTCATCTTCAGCCTACTACACAAGATAAGAACTTGCCAGTGTATTGATCTTAAATAATTTACTACACCATGGATAATATCTTAATTTGCTGTGAAAGAAAAGTGACAGAACGGCTATGCTGGGGACTAATGTTTGTTTGTCTCTGCTGGAGAATTCATGGAGCCTAGGTGAAAGCAATACATCTTCCCCAAACTCACCTCTATTATTTCAAGTCCTCTCCTAGACTGTTATTGACGCAGAAGGCAAGGTTGATCTTCAGATGGGTAAAGTTGTTTGCCCCTCTGATGAAAAAAAAAAAATCAGATGCAAAGCACTGAAGTGTTAAAGTCAAATGGGTTTTATTGTACTTATCTCACCAAGTAGTCAGAAAACCTAACCCAGCTATACCCGGAGCAAGCCCCTCAGCTGGAGTATCATCTGTATCGGATGCAAAAAGCTTGTTTATGTTCTCCTGCCAGGTCTCTTCTTTTCACCCTGTTTGGTATTTTGCATTAAGATGACCAATTAGAATTACAGCCTCCATCTTTTTTTAATTAGGTTTGCAGGCTTCACATTTGCTAAGTAAATCTTGAAAATGAAAACCAAAGGCTCAAAACATGTGAGGCAATCAAAGAATTCAACCAAGGAGTAGCTTTTAAAATTAATGATTTTCAATCAAACTGCACAACTTCTGCATGCATACATTTGCAGTACTGCAATACTAATAACTTCAAGAAGCAACAACAAGCAGCCAATAGTCTACCTATTTCCTTGCCTTTCCCTCTCTTTCCACACTTCTGTAACTATAGATATATGTGGCCACCATATGGTAATTACATTTCATCACTCCTGGCTTGAGACAAGCTGGGACCTATCGAGTGGAAACAAATACCAACCCCCTAAAACCATCTAATTTCATAAATTACATTCTGTGAAACAACCAACATGAAAAGATTAGATAAGAGAAAGCCTCACAGGTTGCTAAAGAGAAAGCCTCACAGGTTGCTAAAAGAGAAAGCCTCACAGGTTGCTAAATCCCAAGGTTTTTTCCATATTTTTTGCCAAAAAAAAAAAAAAAAAGCAATATGTATTGTCTGAAACTGACTGTTTTTCAAGATGAGCCTATACTAACACGCTGAAGCCCATGCCTCAAGTAATATTTCTCCCCAAGAGCTGATGCTGCTAAAACAATCTCCCTTTTGGCTGCTTAATCCGTACACCAGCCCTGCTACAGCCACCCAGTACATCCACCTGCCTCCAGAGGGACCTGGGAAAACCCAATGAACTATGTGCTTACAGTCCGCTTCTGACGAATACTGCTTTTTAATAATTTATTTGTTTTGTTTTACCAAGAACCACACATATTTTTAGGGATGCAAATATCTTCCCTTCCCACCAACATCTCTTCCACCAGAGAAAACAAAGCCAAAGGATGGGTTAAAATGAAAACTGTGAGCTATACACAACTCAAGCTAGTAACAACTCTGGCTCATGATATTTTCAGCATGAATTCTTTATGTCCCTAGTTAACAGGGTAGAAGCTTCGTCGAAACAAATCAGCTTGTGTTCAGTTCATTGCTTTCCATGAAAACAAATAAAAAAAGATAATTACTGCTTTTAGAAAATTCTGATCCATCAAAGCCTATGGAGAAGGTATTTTTTCAAGTAATTTCTAAGCAATTATGCATTATACTTAGCTACCTCCCCACTTTCAGCACTTGCTCTTGATACTCCCATGCTATATCTTATTTCACCTCAAGCAAGATCCCTCAGTAGAGTACGATTCAAAGCAGCACCATGACTGTTGTTTTCAATGTATTAGCTGCATCTGGTTATTTCTGCACACACACATAGCTATCATGGACAGCAACATCTCCGAGGGAAGTTTTCCAAACCCTGCTAAGAAACTGGATAACCTCCCCTTCACTTTCCATAAAGATACCTAGAAATTAATTTCTACTTTGAGGCTATTTTACCAATTTTATTACCATAAAGAGTGCAAAGAAGGTTTGCACATTTCTGTCATGGTGAACATTTGTTGTGATAAAGTGAAAGAACCAGTTAAAAAAAAGGAAATGTACAGTGTTGCCTGATTTCTCATTGAAAGGGCTGGATTTGGAGGCTGACCAGTTATCTGGGGAAGGAAAAGACTCAGGAGGAAAAAAGTTTCTTATCATCTCACAAACAACATAGTAATATTTCCTGAAGCTAAGGCACCAAAAAAAATAGCTTTCGCCAACATGACTGACTTCTCCAAAGGTACAAATGGATACTTCTCAACTCCAGATAAGCAAGAGAAACACTGTAAACCACCTGCATGGCAAAAGGTTTGCCAAGTCTGTGAGAGCCCCGAAAACACTCAGTTTAGAAGCAAAGTTCCAAGGAAAAGTTACAAGTGCCATCTTCTTGTAAAAAGCAGAGAACACAGCCCCCGGTATCAATACAGGCTGAGGGGTGAAAGGATTGAGAGTAACTCTAGGTGCCAGTGGATGAAAGATTGGTTATGAGCCAGCAATGGGTACTCGCAGCTCTGAAGGCAAACCACATCTTGGGCTGCATCCAAAGAAGAGCGGCCAGCAGGTCAAGGGAGGTGATTCTGCCCCTTTGCTCTGGTGGGACCCCACCTGCAATCCTGTGTCCAAATCTGGTGTCCTCAGTACAGCAAAGACACGGACATGTTGGAGAAGGTCTAGAGGAGGGCCACAAAAAAAGGAGAGGTGTTCCAGCCCTCTGATCAATGAGGAAAGGCTGAGAGAGTTGAGATTGTTCAGCCTAGAGAAGAGAAGGCTCCAGAGAGACCTTATTGTGGCCTTTCAATTCTTAAAAGGGGCCTATAAGAAAGACAGGGACAGGCTTTTTAGCAGGGCCTTGTTGCAACAGGATGAGGGGTGATGGTTTTAAACTAAAAGAGGTGAGACTGAAGGTGGACATGAGGAAGAAATCTTTTACAATGAGGGTGGTGAAACACTGGCACAAGTTGGCCAGAGAGGTGGTGGATGCCCCATCCCTGAAGACATTCAAGGCCAGACTGGATGTGGTTCTGAGCAATCTGATCTAGTTGAAGATGTCCCAGCTCACTGCACGGGCTTGGTCTGGATAACCTTTGAAGATCTCTTCCAACCCAAACCATTCTATGATTCTATGATTAAATCAGCACTTCAGGACAGAACACAACCTACTTCCAAGCACACTGACCCTTCCTGACAAGGATACCACAGAAAAGCTTCCCTACCAGTGGGCTTGGAAGAGCATGGGAAGGGCTGTGTGATGCAGGAGGGATCTTCCAAGAGCAGCCGGGAGGAAGAAGGGAGGTGGAAGTGTTAGGAACAAGCTAGGTGGTTTGCAATGAAAAGCAGAGGCCGCACAAGGTACCAGAGGGTGAGTGGGAGTGAATGAGAACAGATATGTACTCGATAATTATAGCTGCATTTCAAGCAGCTCCAGGAAAATGCTGTGGTGTATGCCAAAGCAGAGAGAAGAGCCAGACACGCTGAGGTGGTTTTGCTCCACCTTAGATCTCGTGGGGGACAAAAGCAGGAGGCGGACACAGGAAGCCAAGGAAGGCAGTGAAAATGAGAAATCCTATTTTTGTACCTTAGAAGTTGTAGATAATTCATTTCAACATGTGCTAAGCACTGGATTACTCACCCACTCTCTGAGGAAGGAGCTGCATAGTCTCCACTCCTCTATCACACCCAGCAACAGAAACCCACCCTAAAGCAACAACCCCCTGCTCCAGCAGCAGCACAGTACTCAGTAGCCAGCTTCTCATCAGCTTTTTTCCTTTCCAGACCAGCTTTTATATTGGAGGCCGCTAGACCCAGCAGAAATGTGCGAGTTGACAGAGGCCAAGCACCACAAGGCAACAGAACATTTACCACAGATAATTTATCACAGCTACGCAATGGCACTGCCAGGAGGATGCGCAAACAGACTGTTGTAGTCTGTGTCTTTTGATTATTAAAAGGGCCAATTAGCACATAAATTGAGCTGTGAATACTGAAAGGGATTTGAAAACAATAATAATTAAAGAGCAGGACAGCAACTGGGCTCACAAGCCGCCCCTCATCTTCCCTGGCCTGCTTGCTAAGCCACTCACATATCAATGGAAGAAAAGCAGCAGTGCTCATTAACTGCACAGTGTGGTACAGGTACAGGCTGCTTTGCCAGCCCTGGGCTTGTAAATACACAGGCGCCCTGCCTTACACTGAGAAACACAGAATTTATTTTGATTTCTCCAACTTCACTCAGCACTAAGTCCCCAAGAAAGCTTTTCAGCTCCACACCCTTCCAAATGCCTGGGAAAGGTGATCCACAGGTATTCATCTCAGCTAGATGGGATGACTCAGTAAGAGAGAGGAAAAGTGCCAAAGCTCAGCACCATACCTGCTACCTTCACCTGTGCCAGCCACCACCTAACGAGGAGTATCTCATGGCAAACTATGTTCTCAGACCTAAAGGCTGCTCCCCAAGGAAGCCATCAGAATCTTGTATTTACAGACTGACAAAAATCCCCAGAGAAAACAGCACTGACTCCCTGCTTGGAACATGGGAAATGTATATCTTCTTAATCACCACAGCACCAATTCATCTTCAATGCTGGTACAGCTTCCGCTTTTTGTTGCTCTGAAGCAACTGCAGTGATTCAGCTCCCCTGTGAATACCACTGCCTCTCAATCACAACATTTACTATCAGGATGGCTAAATACTCACTGATATGCAGGCAGCTCCATCCTGACCCCTGAGGCAAGGTCTTCTCAGCTCTCCCATACAAGTAAACTAAACATGGAAGGGAGTTCATCCTGACATACTTTGGACCAATATAAATGAGATGTCCACAGAAGTTGAATAAATGCAAGTTTAATGAACAAACCACCAAGATCTCCAACAGAAGGAATGCAAATCCAGCATGTTATATATATGGTTTATATATCTATGGTTTATATATATATATAGTAGAACACAACTCAAGTAAATGCTCTCCCTTCCTCATCTGAAACCTACCAATTTGATGATTTCTTATGAAAATGATTCTTATGCCAATGCTATAGGGCAAAAAAAAAAAGGAAAAAAAAAAAAAAAGACAACTGGAGCTTATTTAGGAATAAACAAATGTGCTCACGAAAACTGGCATATTTCTACTCCATTTAGCACTGCATGAAATCTCAATGTGCTAGGCTGTTGCAGCTATAAAGCTCCATCTCCCAATGCTTTGCAATCAGCAAGATCAAGTAGTGGCACTGATACACCTCCCTTTACAAGATCAAAAAGCAAAGCACAGCCTGTTACACAGACAAGTTCCCCAAAACAAGGGCCAAAATCTCACCTATAAGTCTTAGAAGACAGTGAGACTCACGCATGCAAACTCTTTTGGACAGGATCTAGGCATCTAGAACATAAGGGAAGAAAGACTGAGGCACTCCAGAAAAAATATAGGACAATTTATACTACATACAGACTCTGCTGCTTCTGCTTCCTGGCCACCTCTGATGTTAACAACTTTTAACAATAAAAGTGAGCATCCTTCAAATTCATGTGGGCAGTAAACAGCTTTGAAATTAGTGCGAGCCAAGTTCCCTTGCAGAGAGGTACATGCTTGAGAGAGACAATTACAGAGGAGCTGAGCAGATTTATACCAGTTGGCTTAACATTAAATTTCCTCAGAGCATTAAAAACATTAAATTGAGACCTTATTTAGAAACTCGGCATTTTTATTTCACCAGATTAATGACACTTACATTACTAAATTCAATCTGTAGTTTCGAACACCACCAACAACACAGCTCTATCTAAGTGTAATTAAAGAAGCAGTCATCGTTTGGGGGAAAATTTCTGGAGGCAAACCAGCGAGTTTGATAAATTGAAGGAACTCACACTTATATGGTTATTCTCGCATATGTATTTTATTATTCCCTTGCCTGTCTGTGTACAATGAAATATCCTGATAGCATTACATTATCAAACAATTCAACTAAAGGGACTGAAAGCTCACAGCTGTCTTCACTTCTGCACACTAGTTAATCATCATTTATTGGAAACTTTGCACTTGCATGTTTTGGCTTGTTAATCTTTTGACTGTGAAGCCACAAGTCTGTCAGGTTTTGTCTAAACAGTAGATTGCCAGTTTTGCATGAAGACACTAAGAGCTTTTGTTTTCATTTTTACTTGAGAGGAAGAGATCTAGTCCTGTTGCCGCAGGATGCAAACCAGAGACATATTGCTTTGCAAGGCACTGATCCACTTTTATCCTCTTTTCAAGAGATAATTAAATACATAGAAACACCAGCTACAGTGGCATGCTATTTTAAAGCAAATGTTGGAACACGTATTTAGAATCTGGTGCTTCAGCAAGAGATTTGGCTGCAAATCATCCTTTTTAGTAAGTCAGAACAGAGCAAAATATTCAATCCAACCTTTTCTAAAAAGGAAGAGACAGATAGTAATACCATGTACTTTGTAGTGGAATTTCTATAACATGCTAAATATCTCTTATTTCCCCAAGAGCTTAAGACATTAGAAATTAAATGCTCCTATATTGATTATGTTCTCTTGTCTCTAGCTTTCCTAACTAGTTGAGAACATCTGTAGACTGTGAGAACATGCAATACAAAATGTAATAAAGAGTCTTGACTGAGCTACAGCTGGAAATCTGGCCAGGTATTTGGAAAAAAACCCCAAAGCCCTCAACTATTAACTACAAATCACATCACTGGAACTATTGCCAGGACAATGAGCCACTTATCATCAGCTAAAATATAGTAGGTACACTCCTACAGTTACTAATGAGAAGAAATAACAGTTATGTATCTGCATAAACACATGGTTTATCAAGCGTAGAACAAGATTCAGGAGCTTGACTTTCCACTGAATGTTACAAGAGTTTGGCAATTTCCTTCTTTTCTTTGTTTCCTCATCACCAAAATCAGGATAATGACATCAGCTATGTTCAGCAGATATTTAATCCTGTGACAAAAGGCCTGGGGCTAGAATTCCCAGAATGCAAGTACAGAAGAAGAGTAACTGATACTCACTGCTCAGCCCTTTTTCCTCCACCAACTGCTAAATTCCCTTGGCTTTGAAAAGGCCATGTTAGCCTTGCATTAGTGCTACTAACGTTATGTTGTTGCTGGGTTTTTCATGGCTCTTTCTCCACTCACTATGCCAGCTTGTCATGGCTATAACAGATTTTTTTTCTCCTCTTCAGTCTCAACAGACCTATAGACCAACTAGCTCAAAATCAAACAGAACAGAAATATAACTTTTCTCTGGAACAACAATTGCTTTTGTTATATTCCAGTACAGACTGAATAACAGACTACATTTTCCAAGTAGTGCTTCATGTCATGTAAACCTAAGAAAAGTGAGGGGAGGAGAAGAAGCAAAGCTCTTCCATTATTTATCAGCCACACAGTCTAGTCTTTGCCCCACGAGCTATTTCAGAGATCTATGGACGCAGCATTCACAGAAGATTTTCCCTCATTAATACTTTCAACCATGCAAATCTGCAGCACAACACTAAATTTACACACAACTGATTGCTGTGAAGTAATTTTTTTTTGCCCCCAGGAATGCTTAAAATAAAAATAATTAAAACCTTTTGCTTTTATGTCATAACACTGTACAACAAAGTAGTATGTGAGCACTCTGCATTTATTGAAGCTCGTAAGTTATTGATGAGACTCTTAAAGACTAAGCTGACAAAGCCACTCTACTTCTGGTGATTTACATAATTATGTTTTATGTACAATCTATTTATTATTCTGCTGCCTATAATCAACTTTTAAGCAAACATTCTGTGTATACCTTATGTTTTAACCTGAAGCAGTTCAAATTACTCTAACAAATGCAGTTTCATGCAAGAGCAGAGGTCTCCTGAAAAGCATCTCAGCTACTTGCTTTAAAGCAATGGGTAACAATGGAGGAGGGAAGTAGTCCTTATCATCACCTCTTTACATTTCCTGTGGCTGTTCATTTGTTTATAGCACAACAGTACGTAATCAAGAACCAGAGATATTTGCCAGCTGTTAGACAAGTGTTACTTGGGCATTTACCCGCTTGCCTCTTCCTACTGAAAAGCTGTTTCCAAAGTGCCATAGAAAGCCCCAGACACATCAGGGTATTAAATTTCAAAGTGTGTGTTCATCTTCTATTATCTGACACAAAACCAACATTGTAATCTGCATTACACTGCAAAAAACATGCCCTTGAAATTCTTCTCTGTCCCAGCCAGGAGGAGGCATACAGCAAAGCAATCACCTAAGCCAAGTGCTCTGTTCCTCCTAAAGGGAAACTCCGGAGGGGAAAACAATGCTCATACAAAACGAGAGAGGCAGAGAGGAAGTGAGTCAGGGCTGCTGGAAAATATTTACTTGCTGATTTGAACACAAAGGAATCTCAAGCATTCCTCACCATCCCTTCAGCAAGGCACACTGTGCATAGCATAGTGGATCTGTTGCCATAGCGTATTTAAGATAAACCTCTTTAAGGTAAACCTCTGCCATTTTTGCCCTTCATCCATGTCAGTGCAAGTTACTCCCCCAGCCCCTGACAGCACAGCGTCACTCTGCAAGGTCTTCCCAGATGTGCAAGGGTGCTACACCATCTTCTGTTAGATAACAAGTGCATGCCTAAATCCTTTTCATGAAAGCAAGAGAGATCAGAGGAATTGCTAATGATTCTGAAGGAAAGATGGCAAAACCAGGAAGCCTGAGCTTAAATTGGTTAACGGACCTTCAGCATGCCACCCAGCCTTTATGCCTCAGTTTTCCCTTCTAAATACCTATCTACGTGTTTAATATGTGTGTGTGTACCGCTGACAAATCTGGAGAACTCCAGAAGGCAGCCAGGGCAAAATGTCAGAGCTAGAAAGGAGCAGAAAAAGGCCTCCCAAAGGTCTTTCAGATTAATACTATTCTTTAGGTAGACACTGTGGCAGAGAGGGATTGCTGCAGCTCACTGCATTTTCCAAGTGCTGCTCTGGAAGCTATAGGCACCTGCAGCACAGTAATCTCAGGATAATGGACTGACTCAGCCTCCTGAATGCTGAACAAGGAAGGCAGCAGGATTTCAGGGGTGAAAGTGAGGAAGGATCAGATGAATCACAACACTGTGTAACTCCTCCTCCTACATGACTCCAGTGGACTTCTTACTGGCTGAGGACTAAATAGTGCTGGTTTCTTGAACAGAGAGAAAGGCCAAACTCTGCAGCAGAAACAGGCTTTGCAAGTGACAGCCACTGCTGGCTAGAACTTCTGCAAACCAGTTAGCCAGTATCTCCTCTGCTCACAGCTGAGCAGGGCAGGGAGCTGGGAAGTAGCCAAGGGCACCTTATATTTAGCCCTTGTGCTTGAAGGAGGCCTGATAGAAAGGGCCTTACCCAGCTGCAACCCTTGGGTTGCAAATGGAGATGCTTGAGTTCTGTGCTAGGATATTGCAAGCAGCCACAATGCTGTAGCAGCAATATGACCTCAGCACTCCATGGTTGCAATGGGATACTGCTGATCTATTAAGCACTGAAAACACTACTGATGTAAAACACAGCACTACTGACATCACTAGTGCTATCACCAGTTTGGGTTAGATGGGTGCGAATAAAATGATCTTGAAACTCCCACGATTCCACGATCTTGTAACTCCCATGATCTTGTAACTATGCCCAAGCAAGTCAGAAGTTAAATATTAAAACTATAGCCCTTCTGACAACCAAAATGTTTTCCATCACCATAAGAGAGCCTACATAATTTATATATCACAAATATGATTTGGCAGGATTAAATATGAAAATAATATATCAAGGATTTGTTATTGGAAGGGAAAACATTTGCATCATACAACAGCCCAACAGAAGAAAAGCTTGATTGCTGTGATGAATTATGCATATTGCCTATGGTACTAATTAACCTTGTACTCCAGTAAGATATTATGGAACAATAAGGCTAATTTGAATGTGGCCCAACACTTTTCCCAATGGCATCTGGAAATCAGTCTTTGGAACATGCAAAATTTGAATTTGTTAAACCAGAAGCCTTTATTTCTCAAAGAATAAACTTTCAGAAAGAATATTTTTGTTTCTCTGCATTCACAGCCCGCTCTGTTCATATGCATGCACACAGTACGAAAATACAGAATGTGACTCCACAACCAGAAATGGTCTACTTTGGCTTTCCATGAGCTCCCACCCATCTGCCAGCAGCACTCCCTCTGACTAAATCACACAAAACCCCTGCAGATTCAGATGCCCTACAGACATAACTGCAGCACGACTGTTGAACAGCCTTGGTTTCTCCCTGATCTGAGTGGCAAAACAAGCTCTCTGAAAATGAACACTGGAACTTCAAGCTAATACTTTTATGCCTCCAACCTAAAAGCATATGCCTCCACCTGAAAACACTGACTCTAGTTTAGGCTGCTCTTGCCTTCTTCTGTCCTGCCTTCAGCGGTAGCAGTTATTTTTCTCCTTTTTAGTAGCTGTTGCAATGCTGTGCTTTTGACTTCCCGCCTAGGAACAGCACTGATAACACCGATGTTTTTAGCTGCTGCTCAGTAATGTTTACTCTGACCAAGAACTTTCTGAGTCTCATGCTCTGCCAGGGAAGAGGAGAAACCAGGATGAAGCAGAGGCAGGACACCTGACCCAAACTGACCAAAGAGGTATTCCATACCACAGCACGCCATGCCCACTATATAAACTGGGGGCAGTTACCTGGAAGGGTTAGATCACTGCTCAGTTGGGCTGGGTATTGATCGGCGGGTGGTGAGCGGTTGTATTCTCTTCCCTTGTTATTTTCCTTGTCATTATTATTATTGGTGGTAGCAATAGTGGTTTGTGTTATACCTTAGTTATTGGACTGTTCTTATCTCAGCCCATGGGAGTTACATTATTTCGATTCTTCTCCCCATCCCTCCAGGAGCAGGGGGGAGAAAGGGGGGCAGTGAGCTAACGACTGCGTGGCTGATTTACAGATGGGCTTAAACCACTACAGTTCTTTTTGGTGCCCAACATGGGGCACAAAGGGTTGAGGTAATGACAGATCTGACCAGAGTGTGGCTAATCGTATTTGTGAGAAGCATTCATATTTTTGGATTAATAGTCACTCGTCACAATGCTGATTTATTGGCTCTCAGAGTTGTTGCTCTTGATCTCACAGTTTCATCATGTCATACCTTACTTACGGCTAGTATTTGCTGTGTTAGTGTTTATTGGCTGGGGGCTTTGGGCTAAGGTTCTTGTCTCATTGTGCTTTATGGTAATGACTTGTAATATGATAGAATCATTGACCATGAAACTGATCTGGCTTGAATTCTCTGTGTGGTCACCACCTCTATACTTTGGGAGGTATATAATAGAAGTGGCTTAGTAATTACACATCTTTTTTCCCCCTCCCAGTGTGGTCAACCTGCGGAGAAGACATTCCCTTAACACTCCCTGTGTCCCAACCAGACCATTTGCAGCATTGTTTGAGAGTTCTGCAGGTTTTGAATGGCCTTTAGGTACCCTTGAGACCTGCCTGCTGATCGTGATGGGGATCACCATGTTGGCATGTGTACAGAGTGTGTTTTACCCACAACCATTTCGCCTGGTTCCGAGAGTTAAGCAGAGTCGGGTTTGGGCCTTGTTTGGGGTTAGATGATGAAGCAGGAGGACCAAGAGATTTTCCCTGAGGCTGGACGGTCATGAGTGGCAGAGTGTGTGGGATAGTATGGGCAAGCATCAAGGCCAGCGAGCCCCTCCAGTGCTTTGGAACTTCACCACTGAACAAGTGCAAAATCCAGAAAAATTAGTAAAACACTTAAATGAGGTGTGTTGTCATTCTGGTCACACCAGAGAAGGACAAATCATGGCAACGTGCTGGGGTTTGGCCTATTCTTACAGAGCCCTGTTCAAAACTATACAGAACCTTTGAAAGGAAAAAAATGCCCCTGGATCTGAGGGCAAAGCAGCAGACAGCGCAGCTACTGCAGCTCCAAGCACAGCAGCTACACCACCCCCAGCAACAAGTACAGTAGCTACTCAAACCCCAGTGGCAAGTACAGCAGCTACCCAAACCACAGTGATAATCACTTCAGCTAAACCAGAGGACCAACTCATACCGATAACAATTGCCCCTGTATGCAAGGGGAAAGGCAAAAAAGAGTAAAGAAAGATTAAGGAACAAGATGAAGAAGCAATGGCAATGCACTTACTATCTGGGACAGCACCTGATCAGGAGTCATCATCACATGATGAAGAAGAAAAAAAAAGGTGACTCCTCGACCTCGGACCTCAACCAAGTTGCAGAATACGTGAAAAGATTTTGCTGGTCAACCAGGGGAGCACATCATCACCTGGTTGCTCCCATGCTGGGACAATCAGGCTGACAGTAATGAACTAGAAGGTAGGGAAGCCAAGCAGCTGGGATCACTTTCTAGGGAAGGGGGAATTGACAAAGCAATTGCAAGAGAGAAACAGTCCCTCAGCCTTTGGAAGCTGTGAAAGAAAGGTTTCCATACAAGGATGATGTTATGAGTGATTCGGACAAGTGGACTACTGTAGAGAAAGGCATCCAGTCTCTGAGGGAATCAGCCATTGTAGAGAGGATCTATCACATCAAGCCGAATAAGAGGGATGTACTCATAGATCCAGATGAAGTCAAATGTACGCTACCCATGTGGCAGAAATTTACACAGAATGCACCCTCACCATATGCCCATTCACTGGCAACAGTAACCTGGAATGACATAGTACCACCAACAGTGGATGAAATGATTCATAAACTCTGAGAGTTCGAAGACAATCTCACCCCTTTCATAATTTCAGCTATGAAAGAACTGTCCCAGGAGCTCAAACAATTGAGAGACGATATATCTGATCTATCCAGCTCCTCACTTGTACCAACCCACATTCAGCTATTAACAAAAGGCACCCTACTGCTCAAGAGAGAAGATACAGAAGGTATATGCTATGGGCCACGCCATGGTTTTAGCTGCGTGGTCACGGAGAAGACATGACGAAGTGGGAAAGAAAACCTATCTCAGCTCTGGAGGAATGGGTGCATGAATTGAAGAGGAGAACAAAGGTCAAGGATGATCATCCCATGAAAGCTGTGGC
>JAOEHY010040599.1:0-17190 GCA_025447955.1 Psilopsiagon aurifrons
AACCGAGGCAGCTCTTTTAGGAGGGGGAGGTGAGTTAACAAACTGCGTGGCTGATTTACAGCTTAAACCACGACAAATAGCTTGCAATCACCATGCAGAAATGAGCCCTCCAAAGTGCACACAATGCTGGATTCCCCACAACAGCCCACATCCACTGCAACTTTACCATGCCACTGTTTTCAACAGTAGCAAGGTCACCAGCTCTTATTTCTGCAGTGGAGCTCATTATCTGTTATTTTACAGTTGAACCATAACAGGGCTACCTCTGGGGAACAGGTTACTCTGGGACCCTTTAAAATGTCATTCCATTGGGAAAAAAAGTTCACCAGAGCTACAGGCCAGAGGGAAGGGCTCACGGCCAACCCCATCTGAGCTCAGCAATGCTTCCTCTCCTTGCTGTTTTTGCTGGGTTTCTTGTATTATTTTAATATCATAAACGAGAGGGGGGAAAAATAATCCCCATACTTTGAATCCATTTCTGCAGAGCTCTTTGTTTCCTGAAAAAGGAGCTTAACATTGGCCACGTCAGCCTAAATGTTCAGGGACTTTCACATGCTTCACCTAATGAACCAGCAAGGCAGGATCCTAAGTCATGGCTTATTCACCATGACACAGCTGCCGTAAGAGTCTTTCTAAGGCTGTTCTCAGCACAAAACAGACAATGAATGTGAAGCAACACAACTTGAGACATTTCAGTCCAAACAGTGAAGTCAGGGGAAGGTGGAAGATACTTGAAACCAGTCCTCTTAAGACTACATGGACCATGGACAGCACCACCAGCACACAGACCACGTCACCCTTGCAAAAAGGAGTTGCAGATGGGACTAGTTAAAGGCCAGAGGGTTTCTGCTGACCTGAGAGGGGAGGTCTCAGGAGCTGGCTTCATTTGTCTTGACCTAAACCGGTTTCAGCTTCCCTTAGCTGCGGCTGCCTCACAGCCAGGTCACTGCTGGGTTAGCCTGGCTTTAATTTAGAGTCAGAGCAAGTAGTTATTCTGAACAGATTGATCTGTCTGTACAAGCAAAATATGGTAGAGTGCAAATGTGGTCTCAGACTCTGAAAACCCATCATAACAGGAGTGCAATCCTGTCAATCAGATACAGACAGCTTCAAAGGCAAGAAGGAACAGAAAGATTGAATAATGGGGAATCAATGAAGAAAAGGATTATGGAAACAGACTGTGTTGAGAAAGCATTTTAAACAATGTTAGTTTTGTCATCATTGGATTAATAATAGCTGTTTGATAAATTCTGATTAGGTTATTAACAATAAGTTCTGGGCTCCACATATTACGTGTGTTCCTTCTTTCTATATGACAAGATTTTTAGCTCAGTAACTATTGCACAGTACTGTAGGAGCCACCTCCATCTGCCCATAAGCCAGAGCTATAAACCTTTCCCAGACACCACATGTCCTTTTTGTCCCACGGTAGAGAGGATGGATTAAAACACACCCAGGGAAGTGCTCTTTCCTTTTGGGAATCCAGTGATTCAAATCTGTGTCTTCAAGGACCCCTGAGACAACAGCCCTAGTGGCTTTTTTCACACCAGTAAATAGACTGGGGGCAGAAGAAAGTACTGAGCCCCTGGCCAGCAGTCATGACAGGGGCCAGCCATGGCCAGCCCCCCTCCCTGTGTCTGAAGGAACAAATCCCTGCTTTTATCCCAGCAGGGAAGAGATTTTTTGGACACTCTGCTCCCCATCCAGCAGGGCATCAGGAACACCAGGCTGGGTTTCTCCTCCTTGATACCTGCAGTGGCAGCAGGATTGTAGCAGAAGGGAAGTACATGAGACGAAGAGATAGTGGGCTCTGGTATTATCTTGCTTTGGTGATACAGAGGAAAAAAGGCAGTCCTGGGTTCAGCAGTAGCAGTCATTTTTCTCCTTCTTGGTAGCTGGTGCAGTGCTGTGGTTTTCACTTTCAGCTGGGAACAGCACTGATAACACCGATGGTTTCAGCTGCTGCTCAGTGATGTTTACTCTGACCAAGGACTTTCTGAGCCTCGTGCTCTGCCAGGGAGGAGGGGAAGCCGGGAGGAAGGAGAGACAGGACACCTGAAACAAACTGACCAAATTGGTGTTCCATACCACAGCACATCATGCCCACTATATGAACTGGGGGCAGTTACCCAGAAGGCCCAGATCACGGCTCAGTCGGGCTGAGTGTTGGTCGCCAGGTGGCGAGCGGCTGTATTCTCGTCCCTTGTTGTTTCCCTCATCACTATAATTACTGGTGGCAGCAGCAGTGGTTTGTGTTATACCTCAGTTATGGACTGTTCTTATCTCAACCCGTGGGAGTTGCATTCCTTCAATTCTCCTCCCCATCCCCAGGGCGGGGAGAAAGGGTAGGGAGTGAGGGAGCAAACTGTGTGGCTGATTTACAGCTGGACTTAAATCACGACAAGGGCTTAAATATTCTTAAAGGAAGAGGAAATTACATCCCACACCAATCTGCATCTGCTTAGTGCTTTCTAAAGCAAGACAGCAGCCCCATATCCCTTACGGAAGCGGCATCGCTCATCTGGGAACACATTTCCCTGGCTCCTTCTTCCACAGCACACATGCCCTGAAGAAGCAGGGACTTCAGAAGATGTGATCTCTAACTCCCATCATTGTCACTGTTTTCTAACAGCTCTTCCAGAGGACAGGAGGGAAGTGCTGCTGAATGCAAGTTACCAGTTCTCAGAGCCTGGCTATGTTGTTGAGTTCACATGATAGTGAATTTGTCTTATCCTGACAGCGACCATTAACTGCAATGCTGCTGAGGCAAGGAGGAATTGTCCTTAACACCCCAGCCCTTAATGCCACCACTCTGTTAATCGTGGTCATTTCTAGCTCCATTTGCAACCCAGTGCCCAGCCTGAGTGAGTGGTGCCTGGCCAAGAGGCTGTGGGTCTCTCACAGAGCCAGCCCCGACCCAGGGTTCACACATTAAACCGGCTCCTGAGGTATTTTTGATGCTCTCTTTTGGCTCATTAATACAGGAGCCTGGTTAAAACTAA
Source organism: Psilopsiagon aurifrons (assembly GCA_025447955.1). Taxonomy (NCBI): domain Eukaryota; kingdom Metazoa; phylum Chordata; class Aves; order Psittaciformes; family Psittacidae; genus Psilopsiagon; species Psilopsiagon aurifrons. Next base: position 3,003 of record JAOEHY010040599.1, read on the forward strand.
ATGCATCATTAAGGCTGCACAGCTACAATGCTTAAAAAGCTCATTAAATGAAAAGATTATTACAAAACTGGCTGGCCTGACTGAACATGTGCAGCAAATGTGTTCCCAATCTCAGTAAATGTTTAGTATGAGACATATTATGTTGTGAAATGTGCCATTGGAACAAAGGATTTTCCTTGAAAAATCCTCTTGAAACTGAAGCCGTACTTATCAAGGGAGGGAGGGAGGGAGAACATTTTGGCCTTTTAAAAATAAGGAGGAGGAAGAATCAGAACAGAAACAATTCATTACCAGCTTCACAGTGCTTACAGTGGAAATCCTGTACCCTTAATGCCCCAAATGAAGGGAGCTGAATCCTACCTATAAAGAGATACCTGTGAAGTCCAGAAAAACCTGATAAACTGAGAAACTCAGTTTCCATTTCCAGGAAGAGGAGGAAGGGAAAGAGATTCTTACCCAAATATTTGGAGGAAAAAACTTGAAGTTGCAGTTTAAGTGTTCCCAAGATACCAAGGAAACAAAAGAGTGAAGAAAAAGACTTGCCATTCAAGCAAAACCTCCTGATGTTATGGTGAGCACAGCCACCTCTGCAGTCTTGCACATAAAATACTCTTTAATTACAATAATAATGATTATGAATTATTACTATTAATGCTGTTACCATCACTATTATTTATACTTGCTCCAAGTGTCAAATCCCAGCCACTGACCTTAAGTGCTTCCAAGTCAGGCCTCTCCATGTTGACCACTGCTGCGAGGAGCTGGTCCTCCAGCCCATCCCGTGTGACAGTGAAGTTGATGAGGGTGCACTGCGCCTGCAGCTCGGGTTGGAAATGGGGGTTTGCCAGCTTTGTGTGGAGGATGAGGCGGAAAGCAGGGTTCAAGTCACACTCCTTGTCTCCAATCTTAATGTACCTGCAATTAGAGCAAAAGAAGGAGTGCATGTCTCTTTCAGGGCATCTCACTCAAAGAGAAATTGTGGCACTGGTCCATGGCATCTACCAGCATGGGATTTTGCACTCCTCACAAAGAAATCACTCTGAAAGCAGAAAGTGTCTAAACTCAGGCACAACTGAATCACTTCTGAGTTAGAATAAAACCACCACAGAGTTGCCCTTGAATTCTGGATTGTGTTAGAGAAGGTTCAGTTTCCAGCAGTAGGATGGCCAGTTCAACCATGAACGCTCCTTGCTTTAGAGAGACTGTATTCTACTTAAAGCTGGAGCTCCACAGAGGAAAAGCCTCTCAGCACTGAGATTTTAAGTAGCCATGGCTAAAACCAGCCAGTCTGCTTGCTCAGATGAGGCAAACTGTGTGGTCACACTGAGCTTGAGCAGTGAAGACAGATGAGGAAAGTGGCTGTTTGCCATTCCTGGGAGGTAACATCACCCAGGAAATCACAGCCTTCTCCTGTTCTGCATTTCTGACATCAGGCCTAGAACTTACAGAGACCACAGGAATCAACATACTCTGAACCCAAGCTTAACAAAGCCCATGGGAACCAGAGGAAAAGAGAAACTGGAAATGCTCTCAGGGATGCAGTTGGCCTATGATGGGAATTTGAATACCCTTCCCAGTCAGCTCCCTTGACATCCTCTTGGCTACCTCTGCTTTTACAGCTGCGAAACTGAGGGAGAGAAAAATCACCCAGAAATATTGCTGGGAGCCCCGACTTCAGAAAACCCTCCTGCTCTGAGTCCATCAGCATCTGCGTGTGGGGTCTGGGCTCATGTCCTGGGAATTACAAACCCCAATGACTTCTTATTTCAGGCTTATTCTCCATCTTCTTAAGAAAGACGTGATCTCACAGGGAGTTCTGAGAGCAGGGACATCCAGTCCCAAAAAAGGACAACTGAGCTTCTCCCTGTAGGGGCTCAGGAGTCCCACCACCTCTGCTGTAGCCCCATCTCCACTTTCAAACATTCCAGTCCCCTTCACTAGGACCATCATTACCTCTGAAATGAGCCCTCCTGCAGCTGACCCCACACTCAGCCCTGCTCCTCACGATGTTTTACTATGCAGGTTTTCCACAATTTGCCTTTCCTAGCAGTTCACATCATCCCAGGATACTTTAGACCAGTAGGGAACTGCTCCTTAAAGAACTTAAGCAACGTAAAAAGCAGAGCTTAGCAGCTTTTCATTCTTTACTGCAGCAGGCACAGAGCTCAGCACATGCCAGGCTCCTGTGAGCAGCAGAGCTGTCCATGGCAGAGACTTCCAGCATCCCAAAGGATGCATATCCTTCTAAAGGCAGACTCCGCTCTGTGAAAGTCAGCAAAACAGTGTCAAAACAGCCCCTGAATCACCTTCAGCGCTGAGCACACGGTTTAATTTGTTGCTATTATTTGAGCATCACTAAAAATGTGTTTCCATTACTTTACAGACAGAACGAAGGAAAAATTGAAGTCCCTCTTGCTGCCACTGGGCTGGAGGGTGATCAGCATCTGCAATTAAGAATGAGACCTCATTACAAGCACTTATATATTCCTGATGTTTAACCCTATTGCTGCATTCCTAAGCAAGGTGCAGTGGTTGCTAAAATCCAAGGTTACTTCTTTACAACTGCAACAGCTATTTTGGTAATAATTCAGTGACAGGAGAGCCAATTGCAGACCCCACAGTCACTGTACAAAAGCAGAATTACAGGCCTCTCTTTTCCATGAGGTTCGCATGACACCATCCAACAAAATGGAGTATGGAGGTTTATTTCCTATGGCTGAATTACCTGTGATTGACTGATTTAAAACACCCTCCCTTCTGAAGGCAGGATGTTAGTGCTGCTGTGTATGAACACCCACAGTCTGAAGTCAGGAAGAGAAAGCACAACAGCATAAAGAGCCCATTCACACACACCATTAAACCTCCCCAAAGCTCACCTTCCTTTCTTGATCGTTTCTCGCCCCAGTAATGGCCCCAAAACTGGATCCACGAATTCCTCCAGGTTCTCAATCAAAACCAGTTCTCCTGCAGCCAGAGCTTGTTCCAGTGTGTCCAAATACCTGTGGAAAACAGCACTGGCACCCACTGCAGCAAAGCAGGATGTGATGCTTCGCAGCAAGGAGGATGCCAGGGGGACAGAGGATGCTTCACGCTGCAATGGCAGCTATGTGCATGTGTCAGTAGTTGGAAGACAGAACAAAGGTGAAGATGGTTTCAACATACGGAGCAAAATGTGGCAGTGGCAGAGTCTTGGCTGTCCAAAGAGAACTAGGTCTCAGGCCTCCAAAGAGTAAGCAACAAGAACTGTTTCTTCTTTCCTGGGAAAAGACCCTGGACGTCAAAAAACAGGGATGGAATGACTTGGAGCTGTTATTGACAAATACTCTGCTTCCCCCAAACCCACTGGTGCAGTTCATCTTGCATAAAAACGAGGATGAAGAGCAAGTTTCAGCTCCATTTTGCCCAGGTTTTAGGGTCATGTTTAGTACAGTTTCTTTCCTCAAGAGGGAACTGAGACCCTTTGCCCAGTGCCTAACTGGGAATTGGAGATGCCCTGCATTGGGATGCTTTGTACCAAGAAGAGCAGGGTCAGGTGCTTGTGCTCTCTCCTTCAGGGCTGCTCTGCACTTCACACAACTCTCTTCTCTGCAAAAAAGAGAGAAGGGCCCTGAGGTGAGGATGCTCCAGGCGCTGATACACCATCACTGCTGCACTGAATGGGTTCAGCTAACTCTACTGGCTAAATTTAGGTTCCTCCTCAAAGTTACAGAATTTGGGACTTCAAGAAGTAACAAAAAGATCAACAACAAGAAATTCAGAGTGATCTTTAAACCAGTCTTTAAAGGAATATGTTGACGTAATGCAAAGCCCATCCTTGCTCAGCAGCCCCTACTTTTCTGAGTCAGAAAGATTTTATACAAACAGAGAGAATGACAGCTGCTGACCCCAAAGCTGCTCAATGGCCCCATCCTGAAGGAGAGAAAAGGGGGGCTTTAAACTTCATAAAGCATTTGAAAGCAAAGCTGCACCATTTCCCAGATGCTGAAACACTCCCTTATTTATTGTAATGGGGCAGTGAATGTTGCTTTCAGCCAGGGGCCCTGAGACATCACAGCAACACACTGACTCCCCCCTTAAGTACCTGCTGGCCTGGTGTGTGGCTGTGAGAGAGGGGAAAAAGAGATGCAGTGTTTGTCCATCAGGCTGTAATGGCAGCACATGGATACTACAGGGTCTATTCCTCCTGTTCCGTCTTTGAGGTTTGTATTAAGGCACCTCCTCTGGGATCCTTACCTTGCTACAGACTGCTTTGGTTAACTGCAAGGCATGCTGACCAGGTTGGACAGGAAACAGAAATGTGCTCTAATGAAAACCAGGCTGTATTTTCATCCCACACAAGACCAAACCTAACAACTTCTTGTTATTTTCTATGATAAAGGGAGACACCAGCAAAACAACCTGGACAACCCCAAGACATCTCCAAATCTACATGCAAGCACTAAGCTTGGGTCCCTCTCGCCTATTGCCAATGCTTTGCTCTTTATTAAAAGAAATAATCTCAGAGCTCATACTCAGGCAGAGATTTGACTCTGGGTCTTCTCCATCCCAGCTGGGACTCCTCCATAGTGGGCAGAAATAGGTGCAAACTGAGACAGCAGAAGATCAGTCTGTATGCTCATAAGAGCCAGGAGGGAAAAGCCCTCCCATAGAAGATTAAGCCAGATCAATGCAAGGGTGCTGCAGTAAGAACCTCCTAGCTGGTGCCAGCATGGGAGGAGGGCTCACCCAGCTGGTCTTCAGGGCATGGTGACCCTCATGGCAGCTTCACCCTCCACAGCCTGGCCCAGTCTCTTCTTTCAAGTAGAAAGCCCTACTCACCCTCCTGGGTGAAACTGAGTCAGGACATGACACATAAGGGGGCTTTATGCTGGAGAGGGACTCTTCATCAGGGACCGTACTGATAAGACAAGGGGTGATGGGTTAAAACTGAAACAGCAGATGTTCAGGTTAGATCTAAGGCAGAAGTTCTTCCCTGTGAGGGTGCTGAGGTGCTGGCACAGAGTGCCCAGAGAAGCTGTGGCTGCCCCATCCCTGGCAGTGCTCAAGGCCAGGTTGGATGGGGCTTGGACCAAGCTGCTCCAGTGGAAGGTGCCCCTGCCCGTGGCAGGGGTTAGAACTGGAGGAGCTTTAAGGTCCTTTCCAACATAAACCAGTCTTTGAGTCTACGAATCTATGGAAGGACTAGATGAGAAAGGTCCTTCCCAACCCAAACTGTTCTATGATTCTGTAGGAGGAGCCCAGTGGATGATGCCACAGTCCTATGTGTAGCTCAGCCTCCAGCCGAGAATGGCTCTCTCCATTCTCAGTTCCAAAAGAGTTTCCATGGTAACTGAGCCAAGCACTAAACAGAACCTCTATTTAACAAGAAATCTCTATCATTTGGCTAATGAATAAGTATCAAATATTAGGGTTTTCCTCAATGTAATTGTCCTGGATGGTTGCAGTTATATATACACTGTTCATCAACTGGGCAGATAACCAATAAAAAGTATTATCATGTGATAAAGCTGATGTTTACCCTTTCTGCCCAATCCGGATCACTCGGAGGTCTTCTCCATACTTGGTTTTGATCCATTTGATACCCTGCAGCTGGGGGTCCACCATGAGGGGCCAGCGCTCGCAGTTGCTGAGGATGGTGGCATTCTCGGTGGACATGCGATCAGCCGGCAGGCTCTCGTTCTGCCAGGCTGCCACATCAGCATCATCAGCCAGCATGGTCAGAGGATCAAGGGATGGAGTTACAGGGATTGGCACCTGCGAGGAAAGGAGAAATGCTTCCTCGTGTGCTGGCAACAAGCGGCCAGTGTGACCTGCAACAGAGCTGAGCAAGGACAGTACTCCCAGACATAGATCATACTTATCAGTGGCCTCCCATTCTACAGGATAGTTTTGATGTAGTATTCAATGTTTCCCAATTCTGTTGTGAATAAACCCAAATTATGCAAGCAACCCAAAGACTTCTGCCTGCACAGCACTATGCACCTGAAGGACCACAGCCCAACCAGGTGGGCTCAGACCTGCTGTTACCAGCTCTCTGGGAATACAGTTCCTCATCATGAGCATAATGAACACCCTCGTGAGCCTGCTGCAAAACACCATCAGCAGGTCCAGAAACACTCCTCTGACATGGGAGGCCGTATGTGAGTGTGACAACCAGAACGTTCTCTGTGCCAGTTATCTGAGTAGAAAGGGACTTAATTTTGCATTAGAATTACAGGCACTTCCTTGAAATTTCTAAGCCCAGAGTCAGGTCATGGGTTTGGACCAATATCGCTTTTCTTGACCAAATTTTTGCTACAAACCTAAATTTTCTCTTGGTTTTAAGAACAACGAAAGGTAATTTTTCCTCTCTCATCCTAAGGAACTTGCTAGCTTTCTCAGCAATTTGATCTGAGCATCACTGTCCCATTGCAAGCTCATTTACAAGCTTCTTGGCATTGCAGCCAGGGACTCTAGTGATATGCAAAAGCTCAATCCTGTGGGATACTGAGCACTTGCCTTTATGATACATGGAGGACCCACTAAAGATCAGTGAAATATTAAACAAGTTTGAAGCATGACAGTCTCCATCTGGTCCTAAGGCATGGGTAAAACCAGCTGAGAGGCATGGCCAGCATGAACAGAGCTTGTGTCCAACATGAAGACCTTTCCAGAGTCTTTCCAGGCCTACTGGAGACCTGGGGATGAGCTCAGCCTGCTCCATGAAATTCCTTCTCCGTACTACCTCCATGCTTGGGTTGCTGCATTGAATCTTCCTCTGCATAGAGGGATCGGGTCACTTACATGGAGCAAGGACATCACGTCTTCCCCAGAGAGGAGTAAATCAAGTGTGGCTACATCCTGCTCCTCAATCCAACTTGGTGGGGGCACAGGGATGCCCCACTCACATGGGGGCTCCTCTGTGGACATCAGAATTTATGTTAATTCTGGTAAGAACAGCTTTTCAGAGGAATCGGGTCTTGTCTTACCTCCAGCTGCTGCAAATACGGCTTCCAGATCCCTTCCAGGAGGTCCTGGCGGTATTTCTTGGTGAAGTAGCCCAAGTAGGAGACAAAGGCAGTGATCAACAAGACATCTCCACACAAGGTGCTGTGCTGTTGTTTTAAGTCCTTCACGGCTTCAGCCCATCTCACGTCCTCAGAGGCAAGTCCCCTAACCTACAATTTCCCAAGTCAGATCGATCATTACAGTGGTGCTTTAAATAACAACCCAGGATCTGGCCAAGATCAGACCTTGTTCCTGCTGGCAATCACCATTTGCTAAAGTTTAAAACCTGGGCATGGGAAATATTCCACACTAACCCCCTCTTCCTCTCCCCCTCCCCATCCCATTCAGTGAAACACTGCAGTCAAATCTCAGCGCTCTGCTCCAGGACTCCTCTAAAACCATCAAGGGAGGATCCTTCACTTCCGCAGCAGGAATTCACATAAAGATGAGGATTTCTGAGGCAGCCCCAATTCCACAGATTCACACCCCATTACACCCTCTCACACAGTACACTCCTCTCCAGCAGCCATAACGTTCAGCTTTGGCATACAATTTATTACTCCCCCAGGCAGATGGGATTTTGATCACAATCCCCGTGGGTCTACACTGGGATTGTCCTTAAGGCTCTGACCACAAAACATTTCCTCAAAGACATTTTTCATGAGCATCCAGTGCACAAACAGTTCAAGTGAGGGCTCAGCAGCTTTGAAGAAGGTACAGCACCTCCTGGTAAAGTAAGAGATCCCTACATGCACAGACACTCACTTCAGGAGAAAGTTTCAGGTTGATTAACCAAGAACCACCACTTGGAAATCTGACTGGAATGCATCATTCAGGTTTATTAAAAATTCCTTTATATCCTTCTCTTTTGCAAACCTCTCCAGACCGCAGGTGCTACAAATGTGGCTCGTACTATACCGTTTGCTTCCAGGCCGCTGTTACATGTTAAAAACAACCATCTCTATCACAAATCTCTGTGATGAGCCTTATGAATACCTCAAATAACTAATTCCCTTAAAGAAGGTTATTTTGCCATGTTAAGCGGATATGCAGAACACGGGTCCCAAGGATGGGAAGGCACCACCTTCAGATCCTCCCCGAATTCCATCACATGCTCAAGGTTGACCAAGTCCAGTTTCTAGCAGAATCTTGCTGCAGAGGGTTAGCAGCCACCCTCTGCTTTCCAACACAAACTTACCCCCGGCCAGTTCACACCATTGGTTCGCCTGCAAAGACTCCTCCAGCTCCAACAGACTCATAGAATCAACTCATCTGGAAAAGCCCTTTAAGCTCATCCAGTCCAACCGCTCCCAGCACTGCCAAGGCCACCACTGACCCATGGCACTGAGGCCTCATCTTCATGCTGTGTGAACACCAGCAGGGACGGTGACTCCAGCAGTGCCCTGGGCAGTTCCAATGCCTGAGCACCCTCTGGGGAAGGAATTGTTCCTCAGCTCCATCTAAACCTGCCCTGGTGCAGCTTGAGGCCATTTCCTCTTGTCCCATCCCTTGTTCCTTGGGAAATCTAGCCTCTCACCCTCTTGTGTACCACCAGGTTTTATAAACAGCCCTCATTTTCCAGGCAATGTGCTCTGCTTGGCTAAGCAAAAGAAGTTAATTTTCTTCCCTTCCCAAATCCATGATCACAGGAACAGTTCTACCAGGCCAGACCTAAGCTTCACCTCCTTTGGCATCTTGTCTCCTGACAGCAGCCCTTAGCTGCTTACTTGGGAAGACCCTACAAATGAGCATGTGGTAATAATAGTTCATGACAATCTCCCACCTTCCCACAACTGGAGATTTAAGGACCTTCTGAAATAGAGCTTATATCTTTGCGCTTAATAGCTACTGCTGATTTTTTCCTTCATGATTGAGTTTCAGCTGCCACAGATACAAACCAACCTTTTGGCATCTCCAGCATCCTGTGGTCAGGAGATGGGCAGATTAGCAATGCTTTCTGTTAAAAAAGTACATCCTTTGATTAGCTGCCTGAACTTTTCAATTGCTAAAACCCACTTACACAGTGGAAAAACAGTGAAGAACCATCTTCACATCATTTGCTCTGTACTAATGATTTCGAGCCCTTGATATCCCCTCTGTTGTCTCCTTTTGAGGTTGAAGCACTTTAGCCTATTCACCAATTCCTCACACTGAAGCAGCCTTTTGATTGTCCTTGCAAACCATTTCCTCGCAATTCTTTACTGAATGATGTAATCTTTATTATCCATTTTCTTTTTATTGTTACCTTCCCTGCACCATTTCCCATTCTACTGCATCCTTTGAGGTACAGGGAAGCGGGCAGAAGTACAGCAAGATTTATTTAGAATGTATTTATATTGTGAGGTTGTGATTCTCTCCTGTCTTGTTCTCTCTTTTTTTCCTAATAAGCCCTAATGTTCCATTTTGGCCTGGGTTGGGGGTTTGTTGCCTCTGGGAGCACAGAGCTCATATTCACAGAACTCTTAACTGCATCATTTCATTCCTGAATGATAATTCAGCGTCACCTCACAGGGCATGAAAAGTGAAACCTGATTTTTCCAATAGACATTACTTCACATTTATCTGCCGGGCACCTCACACCTCCACCTCCCCGTATCATTTTTACAATGCTTTATAGACAGCCTCCATCATTGGCATTACTGAGGAACTGTGTGACCTGTTTACACACCAGCTCATCCAGCTTGCTGTGATTATTCTGATGAACACAAGGACTAACAGACACCTCCTAAAGTACCTCTGGTGGCCTTTCTGCCTTGTCAAACCTATCCCTTTGAACCAGTGAAAACAGTGAACCAGACTTCTCACAGCCTGATTCCTTCCAGGAGCAGAGAGTCCGTGGGGTCTTCTTTGCCCCATTTAACCTCAGAGCTCTCCCTAGGGTAGAGCCTGAACAGATTCACATGGTCCTCATTGGTTGCTGCCAGTGTAGAAACCTGCTTTAGAGGCAATCAATCTGTTATAAATCTATAGGTACATGTCTGCATCTCGTATTACTGAATTGCATCCTATTTCTGTGTTTCCCTCACCCAAACCATCCAGTTACTTCACTTACAGTCATGCTTCCTCTTTTATCTGTGGAAATACCTGGTTTTATGTTCTTGTTCTTATAGTTCTGTCTTATGGATACCCACATTCTTTAAAGTGGAGCATACGAAGGTTAGAAAATGTCATGGATCAGGCAGCATGGGATACACCTGCCCTGTTCCTCCTCTGCCCTGGGCATTTGCTGGAGTGCAGCTGAAGCTGGGCAGACCCTGGTCTGAGGCCCCACATCTGTTCTTCACATGATCCTACTTGCTGAAAAAGAAGATTACTTTAAAGTTAGTAATTAGACTTAAGGATTATACCTAAACTCCATCTCAACTCCAGTAACAAGAGTGTACAGAGAGGTCCACTTCCTCCATCTTTCCACCTCAGATCTTACAGAAGTCATTGGAATCCTTTTTATTTTGCAAGAGGCAAATTAAAAGCCATCTCATTTTATTACCTTTAGCTCTTTGACAATAGGGGACAGTGAACAATCATTCCCTACCCACCTTCTGCAAACCAGTCCTGATTGTATAGGCTTCTGTCTATCCCCTCGACACCACCTCTTTTCCAAAATCATAGAATCATAGAATAGTTAGGGATGGAAATGAAGAGTTCTAATTCATTTCCCCTCTTCACATAGGAAAGTGATTATATACTTTGTTGTAGCTTTGCTAGGTTGCCTACAGCCTTCTGACTTGGGATAAGATGACTGGGCTCAGCATGAAAGCTGCTGATAGATTAGCATGATAGATCCGAATCAATGATCATTTAACTTCTGCTTCCTTGTTTTTTTCCTACCAATTACTAATACTCAGTTTGCCTTCCTTCCTCCAGTACTATGCTGCTGTTTCTCTGCATCAACTCCAAGAATTCTTCTGTGAGTGACAATAGTGCAATTAGAACCCATCAATGCAAATGCATGACTACAGCTCACTTGCCCTGCACGTATTACTTTGCATTTGTCATCATGGTATTTCATCTGCTGCATAAGCACTTATCCACTCACAGATGCTACCCAGCAGCCATCCTCTGGTGCACAAATCCCTCAATATTCCCTGGTTCCTGTCCCTTGCTTCCTAGAACATCTTCCTTAAGCTATCTAAGTTCATGAGATGCCAAACTAAAAGGAGGGCACTCTAAGGTTCAACTTGTCTTCATCCTCTTAATTCATTTTTTAATCCAAAGTGACACTATCTGTGCTCAGCTAGCTGCACTCTTCATACAACCTCAAATGTCTTTATTTCCAAGGCTGGGAATTATTTCTGCCCACAGTCACATAGGTGACTTCTTGAATGTCTTGGATGTCCATTCTAAATGAACAGATTCTCTGCTAACCCACAATGCAAATGCTGCAGCTCATATCCCAGCCACAGGCAGAGGCTGCTGATCTCCCAAGGACCAACTGCTTCTCTCCTCCTCTCCCAACAAGCTTCCATCAGCAGAAGTAACCCTGCCCTTACCCAAATTTTTAAATTATCCCTGATCCTAATCATTTCCACTGTTTTCTGTATGATCCACAATAAGCAGAGACCCCTGGCAACTGTGCACTGCTGTGTGCTGAGAAGCCACAGCTACTTTGCTCTTTGCTGGCAACAGCCATGTTCTCCCACATTAAAGCTTCAAACAGGAGCCCAGGGTGCATTCATTCAGGGATTTCAGTTCCAGGCAAGAGTTTCAGCCAACAGCCCATGCTCTTCTCCCATGTGAAATGAGACACAAGAGTTCCTGGGCTTAGTCTGGATGACTTCGCTCACTGGGGCTAATGCTGCCTGCAGGTCCGGAGGCTTGATGCGGTTGTGTCTGTGCAGTGTGTTTCTAGTTGTGTTGCAAAAAAGTACCACACAAGTGGGAAGTCAGAGACCTCACTATAGCAGCAAGAGATGAAAATCCCCTCCAGCAAATGAACCACAGCGCCGAGCCTCAGGCTGGAAAGCTGAAAATGAAGTTCATCTGTCTACGTTCCAGTCCCAAGACAAGAGCAATGGAGGGTCTGTGCAGGGAGCATTGCTTGGGTTGCTCATGCACTACTAAATGGGGCTGCTACATCTTTGCATCTTCTCCAGCGTTTTTCTGGAGCAGTTGGGTAGGGTTAAGGGGGCTGGGACTGAGAGAGCAGCAGAAAGTGAGGTTCTGAGCCTATCTGCGGCATTACAAGAGCTCCAAGCACCACTCAGATCTCGTTCCAAATCCTTGCATTTAGAGATGTGGCAGCAGCAGACACAGAACAAGACAGATGAAACCTGGTTTTCTACCCTTGTTTGTTATCACACTCCGTTTTTAGACTGTACATTGTTCAGAACAACAGGAGACTCTCAGTTGCTCTTTGTGTGTTTGTTCGTATCCCCATCTGGATAAAACCAGAACAAAAACAATCCCACACCATCCTTCTTTGCCTTATAAAAGCTCAGAGTTGACACTGGCATTCCTGAGCTCTCAGCCTCTTATCTGTTATCAGCATTTATGACTATCAGGCTGAAAGCTTTACCCAGCAGATGATGCTTACCAGCTAGAGATCAATAAAAACCACACTGTTTTCTTCTAGCTGACCCCAGGGCATTGCCCAGCACTCATCTTCCTTACCACTGCAAAGACTATGCCAGCTATATGATGCTTCAGTTTTGTGTGATCCTAGCTGCAGGAAGATATGCTTCCACTTGCTTTATCTCTAATGATGAAAGTAAAGGGTGTTCTAGATGATCTTAAGGTCCTTTCCGACCCTAATTTTGTATGATTCTATGTTTAAGCCTGGGAAAGAGCACATCCTGGCAGCATCTGGGGGATAGAAGACAACAACACTGGAAAACTATGGAAAGAACAATGTTCACTGTCTCATCTGTGTGCACAGGCAGATGCTATGTGGGGAAGCTCTCCACACTTTCAAACACAGAGCAAAACTGCTTCCCAGTATCCTTGGACATCAGCTTTGGGAGCACAGGAGGACATGACTGATCACGGTCCTCACTATAGCAATGCCCCCATACTTGGGCAGATGTCTGAACGCTTTGAAAATGCTTATAAGCCCCAGCAAGCTGCTGCTGAAGAACAGCAATGTAGTCAAAGCAGAAAGCCCAGTGGTATCCTTCATTTGCCCCAAAACATCAAACCACCTTCTCCACCCAGTTCTCTTGCTGCTCAGATCAGGCTGCACCCTAACACATCCCCTGGTTTCCTTTTACTGCTTTCAGTTTGCTTCGATGAGAGACTCGAAACCCACTCACTGAAACATCCTAACTTTAAGTACCTATGAAAGACTGCAGTAACTCTGGCAGCAACCAACATCACCCACTGATGCCCAGGCAGAGCCATGCAGGGTTTCTCCCATTCATGCAACACCAGAGAAGAGCAGCATGGAAAAAGCCATTTGAGCACAACCACTTCCTGAAGGCTTTCATGGCTTCAAGAGTTCAAAGTTTGCTGATGTGGTTCTCCTGAAGCCAGGACAGGGAAAGGTTTCTTTCCAAAACTGGTTGCCTTGTGCATCTGAGATGTTTCAAGAGGAAAGGAACTGTGAGGCTTTGAAGCCAAGGCAGCTGAACTGCTATTCAGAATAAATCAAGATTGCGCCTAAACAAGTGGAAAACACACTGAGGTATTTTACAGTTGAGGATACAGCTCAGCACCAGCAAAGCACATGATCAAGTACAGCAGGGGATGACCCTTAGCCTGTCTCAGTTAATGTGGGAGATAAAGAACATGCTTAAAAGCAAATATATCCTTGTTGATTCAATGAGGTGAAGCAGCCTGGGACACACATTCAGTGCTGTTGGAGCACGGACTAACCCACACACCATCCCAACATCAACTGCAACCAAAGGAAGTTTTTCCAAACTTCATTCCTGTGTTTTAGCTCAATTTCAGAATCCAAAAACTTTCTTTTAAAGGAAGTCACTACTTTTAAAAAATCATATACGGACAGACATCACAAGGGACTCACGATAAAATATCTCCTTTTTTCCTTTGCAAGGACCATTTTGTTACTAGAGCTAAGCCCCCCCGGAAAAAAAACAACCCAAATTCCACAATTTTTCCTTATTATAGACTCAAAGACTGGTTGGTGCTGGAAGGGACCTTAAAGCTCATCCAGCTCCAACCCATGCCACAGGCAGGGACACCTTCCATAGAGCAGTTGCTCCAAGCCCCTGTGTCCAACCTGGCCTTGAGCACTGCCAGG
>JAOEHY010040601.1:0-10552 GCA_025447955.1 Psilopsiagon aurifrons
ATTGCTCATTGTGCACCTTCCCCTCACGAGACCAGCGCAGGAATGCTCTACATCCCGAGCTCTGCGCTGCAGCCTCCCCTCTCATCGGCTCTGTCTGGGTGTCTATGCTGGCCACCGCCGGGGCAGCCAGAGTAGAGCGCACAGACCGGGCCCTGGTCGCACGGTGGGTGTTCACCATCCCTCTCACCTGCCCTCACAAACTGCCTCAATCCACCCTGTCCGCCGCTTCCTGGGGCAGTTTTTACCCGGTCAGGGCTGGTGCCGCCCCTCCTGGGGCCGCCCCCTGTGAGTCAGCTCCTCTCGTCCTGAGCAAGTCCTGTCGAGGACTTGAGGCTCCCTCGGGGGCTCTCGCCACTCTGAATTGAGGCTCCTGGACGCTGAGAAAGCTTCTCTCTTGAGCTACTCACCTCAGCAATGTGTTTCCTTATCCAATAGCAAGTATAACAGAGCAGCTATGACTCAGAATCTGTGATAATTTTTCAGGCCTATTTTCATTAGTTTCTGAGGGAATTAAGCTAAGTAAGGGCATGTCTGAGGGCAGGGTTCACTGCAGCCTTGTGGCAGAGCCACCTATAAGTTTTTTCTAAAATCAAGGATACCATGATACGCCAGTGAACTGAAACTCTTAAGATCATCAAAGTAATCATAGAAGAGGCAGTAATTAGCTAGAAGGAAGTCACTTATTTAAATGGAGCAGACTTGGATGAGCTGAATGAGGCAAATGAAAAGACATCAAAACAAGTTGTTGGCTTCTTTCTCATACCTTTGCAGGTCAGGATTTTTCTTCCAGGCTTACTTCTTTTCTCCAGCAACCATGGGTGGCTCCCCAGGTTGCACAGAGTCCACAGTGTCCTGATTAGCACCTAACAGGTTTTTCCTTTCAGTCACCCTTAAGCAGTAAGTTTGCCCCGTTTGCCCCTACCTCAATAGCATCTCATGCTACTTGCAGGATACTTGTAGCCCCACTGCAGGCTCTCAGCCGTGCTGCCCCTCTCCCTTCTCATCCCCCACAACCAACACACAGGACATCCCCTGTCCCCAAGCTGAACAAGCTCCATTGCTCTCAAGAAAGAAGTGTCTCCTTTCCCAATCACCCACACCCCCAGAAGTCCTTCAGAGCAAGGAAGCCAAGCCACCGCCAGCTCCTTCCGCTGACTTCCACAGGCTTTTTGATGTTCAGCTCTGTTTCCTCCCCACCCTGATTCCCCACAGTGAGGAAAGGGCGGTGTGCTCCTGGGCAACACGAGGCACGACTTCTCGAGCCAGCAGTGAGGAAATGTCATGGCTGTTTGAATATGTTATTTGATGTTCTACATGAACATGTTTCTAGATCTGAACTGATCACATGGGAAAGTAACCTTCTCTCCTCTATTTATTTACTAATACACTCAGCGGGAATTCCAGCCCCAGTGTATTTTGGAATGGCCATAGATACCACTTGCCTGAAATGGGGAAGCAAAAGATGCGGGGGAAGAGGAGCATGCAGACTCTATGACTCCAGTGCACTCAGGTAACAGCTCTTCTCCATTAGTTCTAGTGCTGGTAGAATAATTTCTGTTCAGAAAATCTGAGGAAAAGATTTGTTGCCAAATGAAAGAGTCTGACTAGCTGACTAGCAATATTGAGTAATGCCCAGATTTTAGCATTCTCTTTTTGTTTAGTCTCTTTGAGGGAGGGGGGCATTGTCTTATTTCAGTATCAGCCAGGGATATTTAAGTCACTTGATTTTTCAGCAAAAAAAATGCTAAAAACTTCAAGTTATGCTAACTTGTCCCCCATTTTTGAACAAATCTACTATGAGAGTGCATATAGGTAAGTAAATAAGTAAAAGAGCTATTGAGCCTCATTGTTGCTTCATGTTTCAAAAGGAAGACAAAATAGCCAAAAAGCATGCTTATTTTATCTAAAGCCTTAAGCACAGTGTTGTCTTTATCAATTTATTGCTAGAGGAGAGTAATCATCTGAACTGCATTCTTGAAAGGCATTACCAAAAATAAAGAATGGAATAACAATGGTAAAAGGAAAATGAGAGAACTGCTTGCCCTTCCCCCTATATCCAGAAGAAAAACATGAGGGGAGGGTTTTGAAAATTTGAAGAAAAGAACAAAAGCTCAGCTGGAACTCATAGCTAATAAAACATAATGATGTTATTGTTGCTGCTGTTGTTGCTATTGTCATTATGCCTGTAAAGCAAAAATGCCATCAAATGGTCTTGTTATCGCTGGTACTGTTTATGAGGCAACTGAAAAATAGATTAATTGCCTCAAGAATACTTTATTCTCACTGAAGCACATTGGGGTGGAGGAGGTCAGTCAAAGCCTGAGACACTTTCTTGGCCACAGACCACACCATACCTAACCTGGGTGAGCTGGCAAACTCTCATCTCCACAGTCATCACCTTGCTTGGAGAGCTTCATACTCAGCCTTTCCTCATGAAAATATGAATGTGTCTTCGATGCCTTCTAGTTATATGTTGCCTTTGAAATAGGCTCTGATCAATCATTTCTCTCTCAGGTATGTGTACCTGGGGCTGACTTTGGTGTTGGGCACGGTGTCCATTTTCTTCAGTGTTGCTGTCCTTTGGGCTCTCCGGAAAAGGTCTGCTCCACAGGATGAGACCCTCTCAGCCAACGGGGAGAGAGGCACCTGTGGGACAAAGAGCAGGACAGCTAATTTTGTCAATAGTGACCATTTAATTCAGACACCTTACTGGCCAGAAAAGGAGACTAGACTTTAGGAAGACTAAGATCTCCACCATGATTTTACCCAGTCATGATTTTACCAGGGGTGTTCCAGGCAAAAATTCATTATCAGTGAAGCAGTATCTTAGTATCCATCGTGAAAACAGTCACCTTCATGTAGTACTCATGTGAACAGCAAATGCAAAGGCAACCATTTTAGCACATGTACAGCTCTGAAAACACCACTCACCGTTTGTCCTGCTGAGTTGGTACCAGTCAAGTGAGGGGACTTGTAATGTCTGGGAAAGTTCAGCTTTCACCCGTGATGAGAAGCTGGTTCTATGGCTGCCTTCCAGCTCAATTCCTTCTCATTAAGCTGCAACAGCCACTGCTCCCCCTCAGCCTCTTCTTCTGTGTGAGGGGTAATGGAGAGGCTGTGAAACACAGCTCTCTCCACCACGGTATCAGCCCATGAGAAGCTGGTGCCCAAAACCTGACTTGGTAACCTGGAAGGTGCAGGGATATCCTGTACACAGCTCACCCTTGCAAGCAGTGCAATGTGGGGCAGGGGAAAGTGGTTTGCTGGAAGGACAAATCAGGTACAGGCTCTGGGCATCTCATGAATTCAAACCATAACATGTAAGATGTCAAATGTTGTAGTTAAGGATTCTTTTTCAAGTACCTCTATTCTAGCACAACGATTGCAGCAATAAAAGTTGTCATTGCAGTCAAAGAGATCACAAGAGTATCTTTCAAAGGAAACTGGAATAAAACCAGAGTATTTTAGGTTTCCAGTAGGTTCTTGCTGCTTGATAGTAAGTGAACTGGATAATTCCATGCATTTTATACAATGTAATAACACCATGATACAAAATATGTATGATTTATTTTTTAAAAAGCTATGACAAGACATCTTGGGAACAATAAAAAGAATTCAAAGACCAGGTGACTTGGGGGTTTTCCTTTTAATTTGTATTTGCTAGCTGAATGTAAGACATGTATCATAGTATTAATTTATGTATCATTTTTGCAGTTTGACAATATTTGGTATTAAATAAATTGGGCATGGGAGTACAATGGAGAGCTGTTTAACATGGAACAAAATCTCAAAAATGCTTGCAGTGAAAAAGATAGTGACACCACCACTACAAATTATATCCTTTGAAGCAACTAGGATTTTGGAGCACATGGTGAAATATAATCTTCATCCTTCATCATAATATTGGCAAAATAATCTTACATGACATCACTTGCATCTCAGCAATGATTGTATGTACCCCGCTACCTAGCTCAGCTTGCAGATCAAAAGCAGATGTGGAGCCTCTTCTATGGGATGCATAGGAAGGGCAGATGTATAAGAAAGGGATTTACTGAACTTTATAAATGTTTACAGTATGCCACTAGGGAACTATGTAATCCATTCAATAAGAATATCAAGAAGAAGGATGCTGTTTCAGCACCAAATGTCTGCAAAAGGTAAGGATTTAAAGCCACCACTTGGGAAAACGCAGTTGTCAGAGGAAGGACCAGCGCCACCCACCATTTCTCCTGTGGGTGACTGTTTCAACAGTGGCCTGGAATATTGGAGACCCAGTCCCCTATCTCAGCTATTTGTCCTTTCAGATGAGCATCAGAGGCCACAGACCTACAGGGTATTGAGAGCAGTATCTGTTCATTTTGCCTTGTGCAACTGGATATTGAACTGAGCAAGGAAAATTAAAATAATAGAACGTTTGCAAATATGGGACTAACTGAAGCATTATGGCTAGGGTGAATCACACAGATTGGCATTGCAGTCTCCAGTCTCATTCATACTATATCATCATAAACCAGCAAAAAATGCCAAACCACATCAGCATCCAGGAGTAAGAGAGATGCTTGGGAGGGCACTTTTCAAAGCAATGAGCTGTCAGATCCAGTGAGAGAAAGGGGTGAGTACACACTACCATAAAGAGGAGGGAAATCTGCATTTCACTCAATACTTGACATTGTATGTTTGTCAAACAAATAGGGATGATTCCTAACTTGTGAATCAGTCTTGGCAGGTTTTATGGCAGGAACACAGCAACTTAGCAATGCTGAAGCTGTCCTGGAGGAAGTTCTGCACATGTCTGTCAGCAAGATGGCCCAGAAAACTCACTGGCATAGAGGACAAAGAAAGAAATTAAGAGACATAAACTTATGCTACTCTAATTGAGAAAGAAACATGGGGAAAAAGCAACTTATCACCTAAGCTTCTGTCTGTAAGGGTGTACTTAGTGAATAATTCTTTCAAAGCTTGGCTATCCTCCCATACCCCATTTTCTTTACACATGAAAGGAAAAGGAATGCTATAAAACAATTTGTTTTGGTAGGTCTTATTTTCATTATGGTTAAAAAAGTCACTCTTTTCCTCTCACCCTTCAGCATCAATAATACTGAAATTTACCAAGCAGATATGTACACTATTCCACTTTGAAGTATTTTAGTCCTCTACTTTATTTTAATATTTCAAATGGTAATGTGGATGCATGGATGAGTATATGACTAGAGGTACATATTCTGAATTTGTTATAATAGATGAACAAATGGTCTTAGCACTAAGGGATTTGGGCCTGCCAGGTTCTTCCTATCAGAATTCTTCATCTTGAAATAAATCTGCAACTGGTAATGTCACACAAAGGTCAATGAATCTGGATTTATTTTTTTTCTTTTTAGAATTAGAGTTATTAAACCACAATTGAGAGATGGCAAAGAAGTAAATGCTTTACCTTTTCAAAGGTGAGACTGTTAAAAGAACTGGCTGAGATTTCCTAACCCATGATGTCAGCCTTTGAGGCCACAGCAGGACTCACAACCTTGTCAAGAAGTACTCACAGGCTATATGCCATGTAAAAATGGTATTGATATATTTTCGTCTTATAGCAAGGGCCCTAATTGGCAGAAAGGGAGAGAAAATTTGGAGAAAGCAAGGGTAGCAGGCCATGTTAGATAATGGAAAGTGCAACCAGGCCTGAGGCACGTGAGCCAGTGCACATTTTCTCTTCTACTTCCCAGCAAAGAAAACAGTGCTCAAATTACATGTCTTATTTGTAGGCAAATCATTTATAATCATGTCAGGAAGGTAGCATTGAGGAATTCTAACAAATTAAGAAGGCAAGAATATGAAGTCAGTAGACTTTGGAAACAATGCATTTGGTCTATAGCTCAAGTCCTCCCAGCATTTGAAGGGAGCACCAGTATAAGAGGAAGCATCTTCAGGTCACAGGCAGCAGAATAGCTACCCCATGCTTGTGCCACTGTGAGATTGCTATATATGAACCTGTGATCTGGGGGAACTGCAAAAGACAGACAAAATGATATTACTGTATCAAAAAGAATACACAGGCTGAATAATGATAGGCTGCCTCCTTGATGTGCTTAAAATAATGAGTAAGATTTTTAAATGGCAGCATGGCTAGTATCACCTATGAGAAAACACTGACATTACCACTTTGGCTGGTGTGATTGTTGATGACACAATGCAGTTCAACTGTTTAGAATATGTAACTCAATTCTGCATAACACTGAAAGAAAAGAAAGTTAGCCCTCTCGAGAAGTTAGGAAGTGCACAGTCCATAGACTTGCAAGTAGCTAAGTTACAGGGGTATTTTAAAAGTATTTGTAGGGAACCATTATTGATAATCTTGAGAAATATGAAGAAAGTGAGCACACTTGTTTAACAGAAGATGAGCATAGGAGGATATAGAAAACTAGTGAGTACAGCATAATTGAAAAGTTTCATCTCACCAGTACCAGAATTATGGGGATAGAAGTTTGCACAGATTTAAATAGTGAATTGGTGAAGAGAAAAAACATTTGAAGGCTCTTTAAAGCATAAATACCACCTCAGAAAGGCCCAGAAAAAAAAATAGAGAAAAAGAAGAAAACAAATAATCTCAAGAATAATCCCTGGAAAGTGAAAGAGCATATGAGAAAGCATGGTTATGTGTAACACTATGAGGATGACCAATAGCAAGAGAGATTAGGACTGGTTGGTGTAGAAAAAAAGATAACAGTAAGTGGCATGAGAAGTGTTGCTAAGGATCAGTTTCTCACCATCTCTTCCAACACAAGAACTAGGAAGCACCAAACCGAGATAGTAGAAGGCATTCAAAACAAAGGAGTTGTCTTTTCACATGACAGGTGTGAGACATGAGAAATCCTCACAAAGAAATTTTGTATACATAGATTTAAAGACAGACAGGATAGTTATGAAAAAGTAAAAAAGTCATGTGGGTCCTGCCTTTACCTCCTGGTTCTGCTCAAGATTTCTGTTGCATTTTGAAACTAATTGAGTACTGTGAAAACAGTAGCGATTTCGTATGTAGTGCTGACTCACGCTTTCCCTAAGCATTCTCCCTTGGCTACTGTCTGTCAGGGCTTTGAGGACACTGATGGTCGTGACCTGCCGCCCTCAGGGAGGGACCCATGTCCATTTCTGCCCATGGGCCCTGGAGCCCCATTTCAGCTCCAAGCTGCGCATGCAGTCCTGATGAGAGCTATTTTGGAGGTTTGCATGTACTGCCCTCTCCCTTTCTCTTCCTGAATTATTATCTGGATTTCCAGGATTGTCCTAAGACCTGATTTCTTAACTTACCTTCGGCTGATGGTCACTGGCCTGAGGCTGGGACCAGTAGCTGTTGCTGTCTCAGATCTGCTGGCCCTGATTAGGTGCTGGGTGCATAGACTGCATTGGGTTGGTCCTCAGCTACCATCTTGTGCCTCCTTGTAGAGCAGCCTTGGTCAGCAAAAGCTTTTGGGCTATAGAGATCATAGGTCTGACTCAGTCTGGTTATCCTGTCTTATACCCTGGAGCATTGCTAAGCAAGTACTGCATGAGGCAGTTCTTCATTCATTGCTAATCAGTCTCTGGAAGAAAATCCATAGTTTCTGTAAAAATTATGAGAGCAATTTAAAGGTGGAGCCCTTTAATGCTGATTCAGAGCACTCATAAAATGAACTTACTTAGGCAATATTTGGTTAATATCATCAAGAGATTGGTTAACCACCAGGTCTTCATAGATTAATACAGCTTATTGAATTTTGGAGAGAGTAAATAAGGAAAGGATTTAGTGGAGAGCAAACAGAGCACAATTTCACAGCTTGATGGTGACCAGGTCAGGAAACTTTCTCTCACAGCTGTTGAGCAAGGTAACTTTTCTAAAGGTTGTTGTATATGGTGATAGTCAGAACCCCCTCCTTGATCCCATGATGTTGGCACCTGTAAAAGAAAACGCTGAGAACTGAGGACTCATTTAGGAAAAACACCCTGTGAAGATGTTATGCAGTCAGCAAAATTTCTTTATTTAATTCTGCAGACAAAAGTAGACTGTTCCAGTCCCTGGAAATCAAACAGAACAAAACCGCATTACAAATAAGACCATTTTTTTTCACTAGACCAACTGCCTTGGGAATGTTATGGATTTTTCTGTCAAATCAAGACTTGACCATTCTTGTAGAAGATCTGCTCTACTGCAATAAGACAGATAAACAGCTTAGTGAAGTTGTGTTGTATATAATGCCATGTATTCAATTATAGAATCACAGAATTTTTTGGATTGGAAGAGACCTTGAAGCTCATCTAGTTCCAGCCCCTGCCATGGGCAAGGACACATCCTACTAGACCCATCCAACCTGTCTTTGAACACTTCCAGGGATGGGGCAGCCACAACTTCTCTGGGCAGCCTGTTCCTGTGTCTCACCACCCTCACAGTGAAGAATTTCTTCCTAATATCTATACTAAATCTCCCCTCTTTCAGCTTAAAGCCATTCCCCCTTGTTCTATCCCTACATGCCCTTGCAAAAAGCTCCTCTCCAACTTTCTTATAGGCCCCCTTTAGATACTGGAAGGTTGCTGTAAGGTCTCCCTGAAACCTTCTCTTCTCCAGGCTGAACACTTCCTACTTTCTCAGCCTGTCTTCATAGGAAAGGTGCTCCAGCCCTCTGATCATCTTCATGGGCCTCTTCTGGATTTGCTCTAACAGGTCTACATCCCTCTTATGTTAGGAGCCTCAGAACTGAATGCAGTACCGCAGGTGGGGTCTCATGAGAGTGGAGTAGAGGGGACCATTCTTCTTTTGATGCAGCCCCTTGAAACAATATTTTTTTCAGTCTTATGTCTCAGGTAATTTTTCAGACCATGCAAAGGTGATGGGGATTTTGCCCTGGGGATTTCACCTGACGTATGCATGTATTTTCTTGCTGTTATGCTGTGATGCAGCACACATTGAAGTAGCACCTACAAAGATCTAAGTACTCTCACCTGCCAATGACTTGCGCACTTCCAGTTCTGTGTCTGTAACAGAAGCTCCAAACCAAGCTACTGATTAAGACTGAATGCAAAGAGAAGCTGTAAAAGCAGCATTAGAGACTACACTTTGCATTTTAAAGAGGAAAATAAGAAATATCATTTAAAAAGTACTTCCTGGTCTACTTTTCCCTGGACAGATACATATTGCAAATCAATGACAAAATTATCAGTGAGTTAATACAAAAGACAAAAGCTCCACTGAGCAGTGAAAGGAACAAGTCCCAGACGCTAGTGAAGATGGCCCAAATCAGCTTGTCAGCATGCTTTACCACAACAAGCTGAAACTGGAGTCACTGAAACAGAAGCACCAAGAAACCTTTTCCATCATTGTAAAGGCTTTTCATGTTCTCAGGATTTCCTTTAGCAGTACAACATCCCTTTTGCTTAGTTCATTAACAAAGCTTTTAAATACATTGATTTTCTCTATTTAGGGATTAGTGTCCCGAGAATAAAAAGGACTGAAATCGAAGCTGCCTACTGCAGTTGATCTCTGCCTGACCGACTGCTCCCTGCTACTCCCGCCTCACCGCTTGCAAATTGGTGCTTTGGCAGCCACTTCTTCTCGTGGGAGTCTGCTGCCACCCTCTGCCTGGAGGAATCTGCAACCAGCTTCTGCAGTAAAGGTGATTCTTAGCTTGGCTTTTATAAGGGTTGTTTTTATTGTTTTTATTCTTTATTTAATCAGCAATTACTGATATCTCAGTGTTTTTATTAAGGGGATTTTTACTATCTTCTTTTTTTTTTTTTTTTTTTTTCCCCCATGAGCATAGTTTGCAGTCATACGAGAAGGCTTGGATGAAAAAAGGGATAAGGTAGGTCTTTTTTTTTAGGTGTGAATCCATAGTCTTCCTTTGATTTCACTTCAGTAGTTTCACATTTGCATTCTGGTACTTTTGGCCGGCAGTTCTTGGTTCAAGAAGTCAACTATGAATTGGATGCTTCTACAGAAGGCTTGGACAACAGCAGTATGAATATAAAAAAAAAAAAAATTCTTATCATCTCTACAGAAAGCAAAGTATTACAGATATTTTAATTCCTGTAAAGTTAGAAATTAATGGTATATACAGGACTAGAAAAAATTAGAAGACATTGCTGTGTATTTGTAGGCTAACATGCGGAAACTGAAGGAATACTGTTTCCCTTTTTTACTATGCCAAGTGCAAGGTCCTACACCTGGGTCGGAGAAATCCCAGGCACATCTACAGGCTGGGCAGAGAAGAGATTCAGAGCAGCCCTGTGGAGAAGGACTTGGGGGTGTTGGTTAATGGGAAAATGAACATGAGCCGGCTTCAGTGTGCGCTTACAGCCCAGAAAGCCAACCATATCCTAGGCTGCATCAAAAGGAGTGTGACCAGCAGGTCGAAGGAGGTGATCCTGCCCCTCTACTCTGCTCTCGTGAGGCTTCACTTGGAGTACTGTGTGCAATTCTGGTGTGTCCTCACCATAAAAAGGACATGGAAGTGTTGGAACAAGTCCAAAGGAGGGCCACAAGGATGATCATGGGACTGGAGCACCTCCCGTATGAAGATAGGATGAGAAA